>JBAFWW010054762.1:0-17955 GCA_036873685.1 Agapornis canus
GAACTGGATGATCTTAAGGTCCTTTCCAACCCTAACTATTCTATGATTCTGTGGTTGTAGCTTTGTAGGCATAGCAATACTGTATTTAAAACTTGCTCTGCAGCAAGAGACTCCCTTCTTCAAGGTTTAAAAAGCTTGACTTCATCTGAAAGAAGAAAGCAACATATTTACTAATAGGCTTTGAAAGATGGGGAAAATGCTGAATTGGAATTAACATCACTGTTAGGTGTGAAAATGCTGCTAAAGTTTATTTTTTGTAAATTCTGGAAGACTCAATCCGGTGAAATAGGGCAGCTATTTTAGGATGTCAGTAATTACAACCTTTGTCTAGATGTAGCTATACACTGTTGTTGGATTTCAAGTGCAACGATTGGCATGAAAATGCCAAGGAGCAGAGACAGTTATGAAAGCTGGAGATACTTTAATCTTTTGCTTTTGATCAAATGAACAGCAGGGAGTGGAGAGTTTGCAAAGCAAGGTATCTGTGGCTGAAGAAATAACCATTTTGTTCTTGGTGAGAGACAGTGTGTAGTGTTGAGATGAATCTACTACATGAGTCTCTCATTCAAGATACCAGGAATGCAAACCCTATTTTCTCTGTTGCATTTCAAAACTGAGGTGCAGCCTATTTTCCAATGTACAAAATGAACCTAGAAAGCCACCAAATGTTTGCTGGAAAAGAGAAAAAAAAAACACTGAAAATTGCATGGTCATTTAATTTATGTGAGCTTCACCAGTTGTTGGATTACAAAGCAACTGTTGCTGAAGTGGTAATGATCAGTTAATCTGAGTAGCTTGGAAGCGAAGTAATCCCATACTAGAGATGAGCTTTGGACCTCTGGCTCTGTTCCATGTATGCTACCTTCAAAAGAAGTGTCCTTCAGTAGAATTGCAAGTCATGAGGCAGATAGTGGAACTTTAATCATACTGAAAGCAACTGGGATTTTGTCCATCATTTCTATACAGCCATGGTTGACTTTCTGGACCAATAAAAAGGCCTCAAAGTCTCTCCCTCTAATGCTTTCCTCTTGCTCTCCTTCACACATTGTTTACTTATAAATAGCCACTAGTAGACTTCCAACAACAAAAAATGATTTTCACATAGTTCTTTTTTTGACACTGGCACATGTTGTTTGTGACAGATCACAAGGTTTAGACTCCTGACCTCTGATGTGGTTGAAATTCCTGGACAGGACTGAGTTTCTGAGAAGGACACAATCAAGACAAATTAGACTAAAATGAGCGATTTACTAGAACACAGACCAAAATGTTTCTGTTTTTCAGTGAGTGTATCTCACTGAAAGTTTCTGTTATGTTAGTTTCTTTTTTTAAGAAATTTACATGATTTGCCCTTAGGTTACCTAAGAGGAGTTGCAAACAAACTAGCATCTTTTCATCTCTACTCAAGTACCTTAACCAAAACATCAGTCCTTGTCTTCAATCTATTCCTGTACTGCAGAAGGGAATATGAATGATAAGTCATTGAAGGTGATTTGTGACTTGGAGACATGTTCTAAAATGCTTTGAAGTTGGAATCTATTTATTCTGTCTTATATGTAACTTTTACCATTTGTATTAACTTTGGTCTCAAACTGGACTTGTTTGGATGTGGCTTTATTTCATTCACATTTAGGCAAATTTAACTGGGGTAAAAGTAAATGAAAGGAGATTCTTGATTCTGGTGTCAGTGAGTCACTTGAGGAAGGAGGAGGCATATGTTGCTCTTGCAGTTGGCTGTAGCCTGCTCCTGTGAGGCAGTGTGTGGAGATGAGCTGAACACAGTTCTTGGGATCTTGCATTAAAATTCCTTTATCTAATTGAAGTGAGGGAGTAGAAATAATCGGTCTGTCTTCTGGAGTTCTCCCTTCTGGATAAACACCCTGTGCCAGATACAACTGATCCTTTAAGGTTCATAAAAGTGCTTAAGGGAATTTCTTCTTTTCACCTTTGGAATGGCCTTGCACAAACTGGCAAGCATTTAAAAGATACGCTATAGGAAGGTGTCCCAGGTACCCTCACAAAATCTTAACTTCTCCTCTCTCCAAAGTGTTGTGGTTGTAAAGAGTACTGTGCTGATTTTACACACAGTTTTATATTTCAGGGATAAAATAGCTAAAATCATTGCCAAAAATGCTGCCTCCTTTCAGTTCAGTCTTGACAGAAGAATTTTGGGGGTAATGGACCTGTTGAAATGCACTTTTACTGACTAATGTCCAGTTAATTGGTAGTAGAAGGTATGAGACAGAGGAGTTGCTATTCCTCAAAAAAGAGAAACTGTGAGAAACCTATGCTAAGGCTCTTGTGTTGACTTCTCTACTTGGCAACACAATAGATAAGAGGAAGCAGCTCAAAATTCCCTGCATGTTGGGAACAGTTTACTCATGGTCATTAACTAATTGATCTGTGGCTTTCCAACCTCCTTGCTTTTAGGCATATCTGTATAAGTCCACTGGCTTGGTCTGATTGAGGCTGTACTGCAAGAATTATTAAGATTACACCAGCTGACTTATAATATTGACTGTCTTGTGTGTTGAAGTCTAGAACTGGAAAGTCTTTGTGCTCCATAAGTATTAAGGATGGTGATGGATTAGCAAACAGTGCTTATGTGTAACAGACTTTTAGAAGGCCATGTAAAAAATAAAGCATAGGAAAGTGGTTTTCCCGGCAGTGAACACCTTTCTTTCCTCAGGTGATAGAGCTAAAGTGATGAAAGTCTTTACAGTTTTATTGAGGGCATTGTTGGTTGAAGGAGGACTACTCTGCTTAAATTTGGAGAGAAAAGCCTGTAACAAAAGTCCAACACTCAAGGTTACAAGTATCCATCAAAAATATTTATCCCAAAACAAAAAAAATCAAAAGCTTCCATTATAATTAAGACATCATTCCTATCTCTTGGTTTCAATTTGTGTTTGCTTTGCCCTCCCTTGTTTCAAGAAGGATGTGGCCCTTGCCTTTTTGATTCTATAATAGTTCTGAGAGACAAGGAGAACCATGGATTTATTGAATCATTCACTGAAGGAGTGAAAAAAATAATGTATGAAAAGACTTTGTGCAGAGAGAAAGGAATTTCAAGACCATGGTGAATGGGAGTACTTCTAGAAGATTGAAATGGCAGCAAGGAAGATTCAGGTTAGGTATCTGGGAAAACTTGAAAATGGAAATGGCGATAAAGCAGTAAACTAGACTAGGGAATTTATAACGTCACATAAAACTGCATTATGTTTTTGTCCAAATGTGTGTGAGAACTTCAGGTTCAAAAATCTCTTAGTAGAATAGTAGTGCAGTTGCTAGCAGCTTTCCTCTTGTCTTCTAAATAGGGTAGACCAACAGTCTCTCTTGCCCTACTGATTCCTTTCTATTTTTAGTTTTCTGTTCCTTTCCCAAGAAAGGTGCCTCTGAAGGAAGGCATCTGTGCTTTCCTCTGCCCTGTATCCTCCCACTTCACATGTCTGTTCTGTGGAAATGTGCAGTTTTAGTAAACTCATGAAAATAGTATCTGACATGCAGTCAAATCCCATCCACAATACTTGCATAGTTTTCAAATATAAGGGCAGCTAAATGTGCAGTATTATGGAACTGGGAATAACATATATGTAATTGGTTTAAGGAATCTTCCTTTGCAAGCACTGCCTATTCAGAGACCTTGCACTTTTTGTCAGCTAAGTAGCTAGGAGCTATTTCTCCTGAATGCTTTCTTCCCCATAGCTACAGACATCTGTATCATTTCCCTCTTTCTAGACACAAAAGAATTAAAAGTCCATCATTCCTCATCAGCAAATTCTCTCTGATCTTATTCTTTTCTTCTTTCTGTGCTTCTGTTGCCACAGGAGTGCATCTGGCAGAATCACCAACCAGCTGCAGGGCCTAATGGAAGACCAGTCTGTGGGTTGTAGCTTAAATATGTGCAATAGCAGCTGCCTAGTTTTGTAAAAGGTTGAACTCAAGGCATTTTCCATATCTTTACAAGAGCTTGTTCTGCCTGTATCCATGGCAGATGCAGTTTTATCTTGCCTTCCACTTTTTCAGGATATCTTTCCCATCTAATCTTGTAATGCCTCTATCTTCAGCTATGTGTTGCAGTACTGTGATAGAGATGTCTGTAAGGCACAGTGCTGTGTGAGGCAGAGATGCTAGCTTGGATTTCAGTAGCTAAATAAACATGTCAGCATGGTATATTATTTATATACCACAGGGCACTCTTTAGCCCTGTTTTTGATGGCTAACTAAACTGGCATTAACTTGGAAATCCTAGCACTGTGGCATGTTCTGTGATGCAGATAGGTTTTTTTAAGGCACAACTAACAGCTTTGCAGCTGCTTTACTACAGAGAAGAGGGGTTGCACAATAAGGAATTGGAGCATTTTGTATGACTGAAAAATACTTTCTCATAATGGGTGTTACTATTATAGAAAATGATCTGCTAAATGAAGCTATTATGGATGCCAGCACTGGAACAGGCTGCCCGGGGCAGTGGTTGAGTTGCCATCCCTGGAGGCATTTGAAAGATGTCGGGTTTTAGGGACAAGGTTTTGTGGTGCACTTCCTTGTATTAGGTTGATGGTTGGACCAGATGATCTTGAGGTTCTTTACCAACCTGTCAGTGGACAGGAGCAGAAGAGTCCATCCTGTCTGATGTATTTACTGTACTTGCTGCTTCAGTGAGCCTTTGAAGATTGTAATCAGAAATGTTATGGAGGCTGTTGAAATCAGAAACTTCTCTAAAGCCAGGATCTTCAACTGTGCTGTGTGTAAAGCTGTGTTACTGTGTCAGCTTTGACATCCACAATGAGTAGGGTGGGATTGTTCCTAGCTGGGCTTGGAATTAGTTGCTGAGCAGACCAAACTTCTTGGTTGACTTTAAAACCACCATGCATTTATTAGGAATTACAAAGTTCTGTTGTGATGAAAAAAGGTAACCAGCTATTTCAGCTTTTCTAAAATGTCTGCTCTGGGGAAACTACCTAAAAAACTCGTCTCACTGCCTCAGAAGAAATCTCTATATAGCTCAGGATTCTGGTGTGACTAGTAGGAGGTGATTACAGAAAGTATAACATGCAAGGTGAGTAGAACAATACTCTCCAGTATGGCCTATCAGATCTTCACACTGTAGTTGAAGACATCCCAATGCCAGAGGTTCCGTCTGTACCTTTGTGCTCAGTAGTGATTGATGGCTGTAATGGTGAATTTACTTATTTATTTATTAACCATCTCTAAATGCCTGTGTCTCACAATATCCAGAGACAGTAAATCCAGCAGTTTGGTTACTTGTTTATAACACAGAAAATGGGCGTTCGATTCTGTGTAAACAGTACCTGATAATTTTACTCAATAACCCTTAAATGTGGAAGAAAGAGTTAACACTGCACAAATGTTTCTGCTAGTCATACTTTTATATATCCCTTTTATTCCTTCTGTTGCCTCTTTTTAAAGTCCATGTTTAATCCATTATGTAGAAGCTTTTGGTCACAATTGCCACCTTTGTAGCTATACCTTTCTAGAGAAGTGAGAAAACATCAGTATTTCTTTTGTTAGTGTCTCATTTGTGCAATACACTACAATATTGCATACCTGCTTCGAAGATGAACTCTGATTAACTGGCATCATGATGTCTTTTGGCTAGAATAAGCAGGGAACATTAGCAGTGTTCTGCATGAATAATTTGTGCATTGAAAATATACTTAATAGCCTGCAGGAAAAGGGAATAACTGTTACAGACAGTACTGAGTAGGTAGTAATTTCCACTGAAGACTGTTGTATGCCTAAATGTCGACTTAAAAGTTTTAATACTTGGCATTTTTTCCTGATAAACTCCACCAGAGAACTTTCTGTTGCTCTGTTTGGCTTAGATCCTATGTTGTGAAGGGCTTTGTTTCAAAGAAATGCATAAAATTTAATTTTAGTAAGTATCTGCAAGCCAAATAAATAAGCACTAATTTAACAAGACTAATAAAAGGTCTGCAAGCTTAAAAATAGGTGAAACAAATAGGACTTAGTCTTAAAAATAGCTCTTTTAAGATATTCTGAATTAAATTCCTTAATAGTAATTTCCAGTGAGTGAATTTCAGAAAATACTGGTTATTAATAACTATTTTATTATGCCTAATCTGGGTTTATTAATCCCTGATACCCCGGAAGTCTGACATACTCTGTATGAGCCTTCAAATGCCTTTTATGCAGCTTCAGCTCTGGAGGTGACAATGCATACTGCAAGTCATATGGAAAAGGATTTTTCTTGAAATGTCCTATATGTACTATATTCTTGTTATTACTCCATTATAGCTGTAGTTAGGAAGTACACAGATGAGCAAAAATGAATAGCTAAAGGGGTAGATCCATTCTAGTGATATGGTTTAGAATCCTAGATCATTGGAGACCAAAAAGTTTGATCCAGATTTGGGATGCAGAATAGGTTTTCTCCATTTCTTCGTATGTATGTTCCTATTGGAAATGGTTCATGGGAGGTAGAAGTGACAAGATAAAGAGATGCCTTTGCATTCCATTGCTCAGAGCAGCAAGGAACATTGGTTTTCCTGCTCTCTCTGCACCATATGGTTACAGCTTTTAGCTATGTGTTCATCCTACAGAACCCTCGAACTTGTCATGTCAAGGAATGGCATTAGGGGATGCTGGGCTCTCAGCAGTTGTCTGTGTGACCTGAGCCGCTGCCCAGCATGCTTGTTGGGCCAACATAGCAAGGCCCAGCTACAGAGCTATATTATTTCAGTATCTCCTTTAGTTACTATAAAATCATTATCATTTTAAACTTTAAACCACTATTTTCTGCTCTGAGAAGAATAAATGAGCAGTAACATGACAGCATTTCCAAGTGTTGGTATCCATTGATTCAAGGAAGGAATAAGACTGAACTGATCCTGTTTAGAAGGAAACATTTAAAAGAGTTTTGACTGTTTTGTCTTTATAAAGAATGCAACTACTGGTATTATGTTGGTCTTAAATTGAGACACAGCTGAATTCTTCACTGCCATTAGATGCAATGGTGGTTGTGGTGTAGGAAATGCCATTGTTTGTAGGTGGCCAGAAGATAGAGCACCAAACTGGTGGATATCAACTTGAAATCTGCATGTGTGGTAGGTGAGACAGAAGGGAGAAGATGAGAAGAGTGCGCTGGCTTTCTGGGAAAGAAAATGTTCTTTGTAGCTTGTTCTCATAAACATGTTCTATGATGGTAGCTGATTCAGTTCCAGCACGTCTTTCTACTGAGAGAAGTACAGAGGGAAAACTTTTGTTGTAATATTGCTTTATTTCCACTCAGAGAAGAATTTCATTTTTTAAGTATAGTTACAGTCAGGATCATCAGTATTGGTTGCTCTCTGCCTCTTAATGAGAACTGTGTCCTTTGGTAGGGATGTTCCCAGCTCCAGAGGTAAAGCCACGTCACATATAGGTGCAGGATTAGTGCCATGTCACATATAGGTGCAGGAACTGACTTCTTGACTGCACCACATATGGGAGATGGATTAAGCAAAATAGATGCTGCCTGTTGGAGGCTATATTTTTCCAGATGTTCCCCTTTTGGATCTTACATATTTACTTTGGACCTGGACACACATGTACTGCAAGTTTCCTTCCTTCTCTCTCTGCACTGTATGGTGAATATGTTCTCACTCAAAGTGTAGGTGGTCTTGAAAGGGGACTTCGGCTTATCCCTCATAAGTTTTTGCCTTCTTTGTGTAGTACATGCTTTGGGTGGGTTTTGTTTATTGGGTTTTTAACGCAGGTGTGGAGGTTTAGTCCAATTGTTTCACAAATAGTCCTTAGTGTTAAATTCTCAGGGTTGTAGACCAGTAGGGCTAGGATGGGATTGTTGTCCTGTTATATGAACAAGGGCTTTATGGCTGGGCTTATGTTTTTTAACTGTAGCATTTCTGTGATTTGATAGAAAATAAATATGGCTTCTCACTGCAGGTGTATCTTTTCATGTCTAATACTGGTTTATATGATGTTGGGCCCATTCCGAGAATCTGTAACCTAATGATAGTTATTAATGACTCAGATGAGGTGATAGAGTTTTCTTCTCATTGGAATTCCCCCCTCTGTGTTCATTAAAGAGGACAGCAATGCATGCTTTCTAGGATGTTTATTTTGTTACTATGGAGATACAAAATGACATAGGGTTACTACTTGCCCTGTGCAGCAAGCAGAGGCAGCTAACAGGTATTTGAGTAAAGGAGAGTGTGAAGTCCTGTGCCTGGGATGGAATAGCCCTATGTACTGGTACTGGCCAAACAGCTGGAAAGAGGCTTTGCAAGATCGGGGTACTGGTGGAAAACAAGTTGAAGGTGAGCCAGCTAATGTGCCCTTCATTAAGGTAACCAAACCAGTTTTAAACAACGGATCAAATACTACATGATCTGGCTATCACCCCACCCCACTCCAGCATTAACTGGATATGAGGCTCCTTTCTCTTTCCAACAGAACCTTGAAAACAATGTCTAAAATTGAAATGAAACTATATTTGAGGACTTCAAACTCCTGCATGAAGTGTAGTCCCCATCTTTGCTTGGTTCTCTGTAGAATACTCTTCCAGAAATAAAAATGAGGAGGTCAATGTTGTTCATTTGTTTTTAGCACGAACTTCACTTGATTTGACTGAAGATTTTGAAGGCAAATACAATGCTTTGCTTGCCTTTGTTTGTTTTTAAAGGAAGCTGTGGGTAGGCTTAGGTTCAGTTTTCTAGAATACTAAGATTATGGAATTCCGGGGAATTTTTTTTAAAGCCTATTTGGTCCAGCAGGTGTCACTCATTCATAAAGAATCTTACATGGAATTTGCCAGTGCCAGTCCTCAGATAAGTGAAGACAAAGCCTTCAGAAATAGTCACCTTGTCGCTTACAAAGAAAGTACAGATTAATACACCATATATTACCGAATACTGAAATGAAGGAAACTTCACAAGTAGCTCCCATTTTGATTGTAGATCGGTCTGAACATGACCAGTGGAAAGCATTAAAGCAAAAAGAGACAGTTCTTCCTCTGGAACAGGCATGGTGGTGATTCACAGCCATTAGGCCATTCTGATGTGGTTTGACCAAAGCTTCTTTGAGGAATGCTCACCTGATAACTGCTATTAAAATTTTTTTGTTTATATTTCCTTTGTTTTTTAAGCAGAAAACTTGTCTGCCCAGTGTCCTATGGAAAATCTATTCAATCTTTTACCTCAGCCAACTTTAACATGTTTAGATGGTGCTGAAGAAATTAGGTAAAGGTTTGACTGTGTAAGAAACAGAGGCAGTATGTCTTTGGCTGGCTATGGTTTCTAGGAATACTTTTAGAATAATAGTGATGTCTGGGTGATATGTTTTAACTATAGTTAAAGACTGTTTTTGCCCATAAGCTACATCTGCTTGATTCAAGTAACTTCTAATCAATAACACATCTTCAGTAAATCACATGGACTGTGCTCTGCAACGATGCTTCAGCATTTGCCTTTGGGTATCTAGATAGCGCTAACTTGGGATAGGCTGGTGCCTTGGATGTTAACACTATAGTGCGAATTTCCTTTACATATCTGGAACTTGAAATGGCACAGGCTTTCAACATTAGGAAATCATATGGATCTAAGGATTTCCCTATTGCCTGCATGAAGTTACAGGAGGGGCAGAAACTGGGGAGAAGCAGTGGAAGAGGTGAATAAGCTCTGTTTCCTCTAGACCAAAACCACACTCATGTTCTCGATGCTTGTCTTAGGTTTGTCTATAGGCAAATGTTATTCAGGATGATGAGTTGCTGGCTGGGTGAGGAGAAGAATGTTTTGCAGAATTCATGGCCTTCTGAGGCATTTTCATACATGATAACTTCAATGGTGTAGAGCTGGGAAACTGAACACATGTTGAAAAGCTGCAGCTCATACCAGAAAGAGAAGGCATCCTCAGAGTGAGCAGAAGATCTACTCTTTCATTTTCTTATGTTGGCTGTATGTACAGATCTACTTGAGGTTTTCATTTAGCTAAAAAATCATTTTTTTTCTTTATGAGTATATCACATTAGAATAACAAAGCTAATGATGAGATGTAAGAAAGCTGGCAATGCTGCTTGACAGGTGTATTCATGATGGAGGTAGACTTCTATTATCAGATGTGAATAGCTAACCCAATGCAGAGCAGCTTAATCAGGGATGCAGCCTTGATTACAACTAAACCACCAAAACCACATTATGGAGAAAGTAACGAGTAAGTGGATACTAGTTGTTCTCACAGTTAAAATAAAACTAACTCTGCGGCATAGGTTATCCTCATGCACAGTTGCTCATGCATATACCAACAATATTTTTGAGAACCAAAATCCTATACATTAAGATGCTTGCCTTACATCGAGAAAAGAAAGAACTAAAATATAAAACCAACAAACTAAAATGTAAGGAAAGAATGCAAGCATGTTGTTTCTATCTAGAAATATTTGTTGTGCTCAGATACTGCCATGATGGGACTGGGTAATTATCTTGCTAAATAGATAGAATTTTTTGTGCTTTTTGGCAAAATATTCTCCAGCTCTCTACTCTGCTTTAGGCAGCTTCCAGTGCCCAAAGAGGCTGACAAGAAATCTGGAGAGGGGCTTTTTACAAGGGCCTGTAGTGACAGGACAAGGGGGAATGGCTTTAACCTGACAGAAGGGAGACTGAGATTAGACATTAGAAAGTTCTTCTCTATGAGGATGGTGAGGCCCTGGCATGGGTTGCCCAGAGCTGATCACAATATTAATGGTAATGCTTTGATTCACTTTGTTTTGTACATTTGAAAACTTAAGTGATTTTTTTTTTTAATGACATCATTAAATACTTGAAAAAGTTCATGCTACATTCTCCATAATACACACAGATATATTTTTTATTGCTCCTTGAAAATAAGAGAAAAATTAATTGCAAAGTCTCCTCAAGAGACTGTAAAGACTGAGTTCTAAACTTGGGCTCCAGGTACAAAGTAGCAACATAAAGGAAGAAGTAGTTTAAACTTTCTTGGATTATTCTAACCCTTACATTTTCACACATACACACAATTTATTAAAACTCTGTAATTTGTTCTTTTCCATGGGAGTGAGAGGTTATACCATTTTTTTTTTCTCCCACTCTCAGCCTGGAGAATCTTATTTACTTAAAAAAAAAAACCTACTTATTTTTTTTCAGTAGCCCTGATAGCACTGGTGTGCAGGGTTTCAGATTGGCTTCAAAATGCAGATGCTTGTCCCACAGGCAATCTGAGCCATAGTCTTAATTTGGAATGTCTAGAAGTGTATAGGGTGACAAGATGTCTTCATAATTGTAGGAAGCTGTCCTGAATCATGGCCTAGATATTGCTTTGGGTTTTTGGTTTTTTTTTACTTTGCCATTCATTTATGCTTTTAGTCAGTTTGAAAAGTTCAAGAGTTGCTTTGTGGCTTCCTATTTCTAAGTCCACAAGCAATTTAGACAGCATAAATCCCTGATTCTACAAGTGATCTTCATATTCTGTGATAAGTAATAGTACATGGGTTCTCAGAGAGGTCTGTGTGCATGGCTGCCACCTTGGCTGACCTGCTGGGAACTGGGTTTGCTGGACCAAAAGCTTCTGCAGTGAATGCTCTTTAGCAGGGATTGTGTCTACCTCACTGCCCCATGGAACTATGGTGTAGAGAAACATGGCCCTCATTAGCATCAAATCCTAACACTTCCACAGCTGCAGTTTCCTAACCAGGTATCAAGCAGCACTGCCAACAGCAATACAGCTTGTTCATGTGGTCCAATCATGTATTTGTCTGTGTTATACTGGAGGGCAAAATGTAGGTGTGGAACTCCTACCTGTCCTGTTACTGAATCTATAGTTGATATCTCATATTCTACACAAAGATCATCAGAGGAAAAAAAAAAAGGATCACAGATCTTCAGTCCTCATCTTTTCTCTCACCAATTCCTAAACAAGGTGTGTTAGAACATTTTTCTTAGAGTTTTCCCAACATAAGGCTATTTTTATCTTGTATTTATGTCTTCCAGTTGCCAAGTTAGCTGACCCAGGAGCACATGTCTGGTCTGCTCCCTGGCCAGATCACACTGCCACCTCTGCCAGGCAGGAAGTGGTGAATGCATATAAGGATTAGGGTAGGACCACTAGTAAACATTAGTTGCATATTTGTTAATCAACGGGAAATTACCAGTATGATCTATAGCTGCAATGAAATATGGCCTCTCTGGGTTTTGAGCTCTAAGAGGTTAAGAAAGCAGAGCAAGTAATATGAAAAGGACATTGATTTGCTGCCATGACTTCTAACAGAGAACTACCTAATCATAGCAAAAAAGAGGCCATGGACAGCAAGTCCCAAGAATGTAGCCTGAAGCCTCAGACTCTGGAGAGAGGCCAGCCATAAAGCTCCACTCCTTAACTTGAATCCATTCACTAGGACACAGAGACCATTTACAGATGCTAAATTTTACTTAGTGGCTATGTTGCAAAAGCCAAAAATAAATCAGTTTGTTATTTAAACTCCACAAATGTAATTCACATTTGTTTAAAGCTATGGTTCCCAGGCCTGCCAGTGACTCCAAGGTAAGATGCTTTTGGAAACAGACTGATTATCTTTGCAGGCTTTTGTGTCACAGATCTGTTGACAAGTGCAGATTATGGATGCTATGGTATATTTTGGTACATAACAACTGTACTAATGTTCTGTAAGCAATGAAGTGGTAAATTTTAATGCAAGAAGAAACAGCTGTGCTCCTAAGTGTCCCCTTTACTTTGAGTACAGGATGTCTATTATTTCAGCTTGCTGCATAATATAGGTATTTATTTTTTCTTTGCTTGCATGACTGTGGTTGGAAAATATTTGGTGAAATTAGTAACGCCAGGTTATAGGAGGAATAAACCATCCAGAAAGAAACTCGAAGACAGCTCTTATATATCTGTTAGAATATATGATAATTATTTAAATAATAGACATGATATTTTAACAGTTTCCTTAATTTGCTACTGTAGAAAACCAGTTATTTTCAGACATCATGTCACTCAGATAACTAGTTACCACTGGATATGCCACCAAGTAGAAGGGATCCAAACTACAGAATACACTGGCCTTTGTGACTGTAAGAATGAAGTATGATGTAGCATGTGTGATACAGAATTAAAGAGAAAGGATTTGGTTTTGTGCCTTATCTTACATATTTCATAACGTTAACTTTGGTGGAATTGCATATGAAGAAACCGAAATGTTTGCATATGAGGAAACATCCCTATTTTGCTGCTGGTATCATTTTTTGTTCTTGGAATTGCTATCCACTTTCCTTGAATAATGAACGAATATTAGTGTTTAAGGTTGCATCAAGAATGTACTTTATCCCCCAGTTGCTACTATTTAAGATATTTTGGTTCATATCCTGCAGTCTTGGAGTGTATGAACTGCTTCTGTCTTTCCCCTCCTCCCGCTTACCCTCCCCATAAAGCTATATCAGAAGATGTGCTCCAAAAGTGCACCTAATGCTCTCTAACCACTAATAGGTGCTCAGTCTAGGTGGTCAGACTAAAGCTGCTATAGAGTAAGCCGTTCAGATGCATGTGTTGTGGGAACTAGATGATCTTAAGGTCCTTTCCAATCCTAACTACTCTGTGATTCTGTCACATGGAGTTCTCAGTACTAACTACTGTGCTGCATAAACCTGCCCTTATTGTGCTTTATTACTTGCTAATGTAGGCGAAGACTGTGATGCTATGAGAAAAAAAGAGTAAAAATGCAAAATATTTGGGCTAAAATAATTTTACAGCTTTTGCACATCTTAGTGGGGAAGAAAGGATTTTAAGCTGATGAACTGGAAGGGGGGAAGCCTTTTCCGTTCTATTTAGCTAACATTTTGTAGGTTTCAGATTATTACCTGTTATATCTGTATAGCATCACCAGTGCATGCAAAGAAGCCTCATGTTTAGGCTGGGTAGCTGTTCTTGTTGTGTTATTTATGTATTTAATTACTTATGTGATAGAAGTGTGACTGTAATGATGACTAAAGATGGAGGTCTTAGCCCAGTGTGACTCCCTCGTACTAAGTAGCAAAAGAAAATGGTTGGTAAACATGGCAGTGAAGTTAAACATGCTTATGACTTCATGTTGTGGTTTAGCCTCAGCTAACAGCAACACTCCCACCCAGCTGCTTGCTCATCACCTCCCCCCTCTTCCCTCAGGACAGGGGGAGAAAATGGGAAGAGCGGGAACAGGAAAACTTGTGGGTTGAGATAAGGAGATTGCTTACCAGTCACCTTTGTAGGCAAAACAGACTGAACCCAGGGAAAATGAACTTAACTGATTGACCTTTAAAATAAAATTGTAATCACTAATTGGAGTTGTGGGAAACAAACAACATTTTTAAACTTTTAAAACAAACATAAAACCTTTCCTTCCCCTTTCCCGTACTCCTTCACTCTTTGTCTCCCACACACCACCGCCTCAAGTGGCACAGGGAGACGGGGAATAGGGAGCTACAGTCAGTCCATAACAGCTCCTCTCTGCTGCTCCTACCCATGCTCCATCATGGCTCCTTTCCACAGACTGCAGTGCCTGTCAAGAAAATCTGCTCTGATGTGAGCTCTGCACAGGCTGTGCTTCCTGCAGGAATTTTCTCCAATGTGGGGTTGTTCACAGGCTGCAGTAACTATCTGCACTGGTGCAGATCCTCCAAGGACTGCAGGGAATCTCTTGCTTTAGCACCTGGAGCATCTCATCTTCCCTCTCCTCTTTCTCTGACCTTGGTGTTCCCCCTGTTGTTTCTTGATCTTCTTTTTGTTTCCTCTTTCTCAATGGTGTTTTGTGTCTTTTCTTACATACATTTTTACAGATGCGCTATAGACTTTGCTGATGGACTTAGCTTTGGCCTGTGATGGTTGGGCAGCCCTTAGCCTCTTCCTCAGAAGCCACCCCTAAAGCCCTTCTGCTGCCAACATTTTACCACCTGCACCAAACACACTTCTGCATATCTGAAAGCCTGCAAGGTAACCAGGATAAAATGGATAAATCTTGACTGACTTGTTTATTCTGACCCACAGAGCAAGAGTATGTTAGCTGTCAGCCAGCAAGCAGGAAGGAAGCAAAAAGAGCTGTCTATTACTGTATACAGGTTTCTTTAACAACTGTAGAAGATACACACAGAATGAAAGATTTATACAGTATCTCACTAGCTCTGTTTCTACTTTGCATGGCATTGGACATTTCACTTACACTTGGGTTAGGAGAGTAGTAAATTTCTGTTACTGGCATGTGACTGCAAGAACCTTAGATTATATGAGGTATTTTGGAGAGCAGGAATTTCTGATCAGAAAAGAAGAATGCTTTTTTAGCCTGAACCACTACTAGAGTCTAAATTGGAGACTACGGTACTTAATATAGGCAAGCATATTAAATTAAGATCCATGTATAGCACAAAATGCACAAAAATGATGCCTTAGGTCATAATTGAAAGCCTTGTTCTGTGTTAGAATTTCACAGAATGTCATCACTCAGCCCATGTGTATTGTATATTTGGGAAGGGAATCATTTACTGTGTGAAAATCTAATTTTGTGGTATCTAATTGGACATAGGGCTTTGCCTTCTTGCAGAATAACTAACAGAAAGGGAGGAAAGAGATTATCCAGGATTTTTTAAATTCACAATTACTCTCTCTGGTAGTTAGTCATTAATGTTTATATACGGTTCCATGTGGACTTCCCTTCTTTGAATATTTGAGAGTAGAATCATAGAAATATGGTCGATTGACAGGTACATGTGAGTGTGCTTTTTTAGTGATGTCATTGACCATGAAAGTTTATTTATAGCCTTAAAGACTGAAGATCTGTCTCCATACATCAAAAAACAGTGTAAATTTTGAGCCTATTTTGTCATTATTGACCCTCTAGGCCCCGATCTACAAAAGCTTCATAACTCCACTGAGAGTTAAAGCATGAGAATTAGGTATCAAACAGTTACGCACGTGAGACTTAGCAAATCTGCATATTTGTGTTATTGTTTCATCTCTTTAAGCATATTTATACTTATGCAAGGTACTGTAGTCCTGGAACATCCAAAATAAAGCTAAAAGACATTGTAAATTGTTTCAGGACTGTGTACAATAGTACAGTACATGCCTGAGACACAATGCGCATTAGCTCAGGATCCCAGCTGTTATGTGTAGCCCCTGCAGGCAGTTAAGCCCCACACAGCTGCTCACTAACTCCACTGCAAAACTGAGAAAACTCATGGCTTGAGATAAAGACATCTTAATAAGTAAAGCAAAAGCTGCATGCCCAAGCAGAATACAATGAGTTACTTCAGTACTTCCCATTGACAAGCAGGTATTTAGCCATTGCTAGGAAAGCAGGGCTTCATTATGCATAACAGTTACTTGGGAAGACAGACTTCATAATTCCAAATATCCCATTTCTCCTTTTCTTCTTTCCCCCCAACTGCTGAGCAGATGCCATATGATATGGAATATTCCTTTGGTCAGCTAGGGTCAGCTGTGCCTGCTGTGTCCTCTCCCAACTTCTTGTACATCCCCAGCCTACTCACCGTCAGGGCAGTGTGAGCAACAGAGAAATCCTTGATTCTAAGCACTGCTCAACAATAACTAAAATATGAGTGTGTTATCAACGCTGGTGTTGACTCAGGCTTGGCAAGCATTGAGTCAAGCATGGACCTAATCACTGGAATTGGCTCTGTTCAACATGGGAGCAGTTTCTAGTATCCTCTCACACAGGTCAACCCTGAAGCGTGCTCTCTACCAAAACCAAGCCACATAAACCCAATACACTGTGAAACGCCATCACTATAATAGTTAGATATATGAGATAGCTTAAAATGCATGGATGTGTATTTAAGTGAGCACTTTTATTTCAGAAAGGCTGAGTGTTCTGAGCAGTTTAGACAATAAGAGGGGTAGTACAGGCTCTGTTAGTTTTGTTTTGTTCTAGTCAAGGGGAGATGGGCTGTAATAAATGTTTCCTTGTCCTGTGTTCTTTGTCTCCACGTAGGACAGAATGTCTTGTTTTCAATGGTCATGGATGTATTTCTGTAGAACTTCTGAGTGCTTGAAAGGATTGTGTGACAGACAACAGAGAGCAGAATTGCTTAACGGTCAGCTGGTGTTTATTATAAAAGGGTTATGAAGCATTCATAAATTGTGAATGGGTAGGAAATCATACCGTTTTCTGTGTTTAGCATGTACTTAAACTGATGGGAATAAAACCTATAGAGGTTTATATACTTAGAAAAAAAAAAAGTGATAGGAATAATGGGCCACTAGTACCACTTAGTAGTATTGAGCAGTAAATCCAAGGGTATTTATGACAAAGTTAAATTGATTGCATGCAATGCAGCTGATAGTTTCCAGAAATCTTACATATGTAGTACCTATGTGAGCTGCAGTTTGCACCAGGAAATCCCCAAAGTCAGTTCAGAAATGATGGTTGAACTAAGTCACTTTGTTATGTTCACTAACATATACACCAGTTGTCTAAAAATCATTAGCCAACCTGTACGATTGTTCAGTATCTGAGGGAGTACAAGGATGCTGGAGAGGGACTCTTCATCAGGGACTGTAGCAACAGGACAAGGTGTAATGGGTTCAAACCGAAACAGAGGAAGTTCAGGTTAAATATAAGGAGGAAGTTCTCCCTTGCGAGGGTGCTGAGGCACTGGCATAGGTTGTCCAGACCCCATTCCTGCCAGCGTTCAAGGCCAGGTTGGATGGGGCTTGGAGCATCATGGTCTAGTGTGAGGTGTCCCTGCCTGTGGCACGGGGTTGGAACTGGATAAGCTTTAAGGCCCTTTCCAACCCAAACCATTCTATAATTTTATGATACAGTCTGAAGTTGTAATAAGATATAAGGCCAGTAGATGGACCCAAAGCTGTAATATCCATAATGATGTGCATCCATGATTTCCACAACAGTTCTCAGTATAGAATCATAGAATAGTTAGGGTTGGAAAGGGCCTTAAGATCATCCAGTTCCAA
>JBAFWW010054762.1:18055-31878 GCA_036873685.1 Agapornis canus
CCTGTGCCAGCGCCTCAGCACCCTCCCAGGGAACAGCTTCTGCCTCAGAGCTCAGTTCAGCCTCCCCTGTTCTCATACATAACTTGTTAACAGTGGGGGTAAATAAGAGAAGAATCAGGGCCTAGAGCTACCATTGGCAAACTGATTCAGTGAAAGGAATAATCCGATTAGCTGAAAAGGTCTCTGTGTATGGAATTACTCCAAAAAGTAATTCCTAGAACAATGAATGCTATTGTAATGTAGTCAAAGAAAAAAGAAAAATAGAAAAAAATCAGCCATTCAAAAAGGTTTTTTGTAGCATGCTTTGGGAATAATTCCCAGCTCACAAGATGCAGGGGGAGAGGAGAAAGGGAGGAAGGGAGGAAGGAGAAAAGAACATTTCCCTGCAAAGTAGAGCACAACCTCCACAGGTGCTACAGCAGTGGTGAGGTTCCCAAGGTGCTGAAGCACCCACCATGTGATGGGCTGCAGGGAAGTAGTGAAGAGCAAGAAAGCAGAGCCCATTGCCAAGGTGCAGACTGTTCTCACCTGTTCTGTATCTTATTAATTTTACTGTCTTTAGCAAAACTGGCCACATCCTGCAGGCTTGCAGCAGTTCATCAAGACCTTTAGAGCTCTTGTCTTGCAAAAGAACTGTGGCTGTATTCAGGGGTGCACTTGCTTGGACTCTCCCAAGACTGAGTTCAAGTTCCATTAGGCACAATGGACTAAGTTTATGTGCTTTACATGTACACCTAAATACTGCAAAAGCAGCTTATTAGTGTGACTAATGTATGCATCAAGGATCTTGAGTGTGCAAGCGGTGAGTGCCTACTTACAATTTTTTTTGCCTGATTCATGGAAGTTCTATGTTCCTAGATTCTTAGGATGATTCAGGTTGGAAGAGACTCCAGAAGGTCAGCTAGTTTAACCTTTTGCTCAAAGTAGTGAGGTTGGACAGGTGTGTTAGGGCTTTACTCCATCCTGGGTTTGAAATCCTCCAAAGCTGGAGACTCTCTGGACAACCCTTTCCATTGCTTGTCCTCATGGAGAAAACGTTACTTCTGCTGTCTAGTGTGACTCCTTCTTGTTTCAGCCAGTGTTATCTCTCATCCTGCCATGAGGCCTGGCTCACCTTGGTGCTCTCTTTGTAGTTACTGGGAGGCTGCTACAAGGTCTTCTCAAGTCTTCGTGTTGAACAAGTCCAGTACCCTCAGACTCTCCATCACAGGGCAAGTCATCCAGTCTCTTGACCATCATGGTAGCACTGTGCTGAACTCACTCCAGGTTGTTGATGTCTGGTTTGTGTTGGGAGCCCAAAACTGGATGCTGTCCTACACAGCACTCATGAGACCATGTGTAGTAAACTGCATTAAGATTATCACCTCCCATGGTCTACTGGCTATGTTGCTGTTGACACAGCTCAGGATGTTGCCAAAGCACACTGCTGGCTCGTGCTCATCAGCCTTTAGGAGGGTTTTCTTGTAGTTTCTTTGTCATGTCAGAAGCTGTGGCTGCCCCATCCCTGGCAGTGTTCAAGGTCAGGCTGGACAGGGCTTGGAGCAAGCTGCCTGTGGAGGAGGGCTGGAAATGGATGAGCTTTAATGTCCCTTCCAGCCCAAACCAGTCTGTGGTTAGAATCATAAAATCATAGAAGAGTCAGGGTTGGAAAGGACCTTAAGATCATCCAGTTCCACCCCCCCACCATGGGCACGGGTTCTGTGGTAGTGTTCCAGTACATAAATTTATGAATATAAATTTACATCCCTGACATGGTTTTTGCAGGCTCATAGGCAGGAAAGTCATTTGGAAAGTCAGGAATTTAACAGTATAATTTTTTGTTTGCTTGTTTGTTTGAGGAATTCACTTGAAATCTTTAGGTCCGTATCATAGAATGGTTCATTTAAAATGGGATCTGCACTATCTGATTGCCACTCAGTAATGAAACGTGGTTTAGAGTAGTAAGAGGAAATTCCATCTCAAATGTATATTTCAAGGCCTGAAATCACTGTCGTGTTTGCTTGAATTTCACTCAGGGTCACTTCCAGTTTGCGCAGTGCCTTGCAGCTGAACCAGAACGTGCATTTTCAAAAACTCTGGGTTTAAGTCCTTGGCATTGCTTCTGAAACTGATATTGAGGGCACCTGACAGCTTTGGGGTGTGGTAAACAACCAGCACATGGGCTGGACTGCACTGAAAGGTACATAGGGAAACCTGAAAGTGCTGAGTGAGTGCCTTCAGCAGAACTTGTAGATGCCTTCATTCCACTTGTGATCATTCCTGTCTGCCGTTCTGCTGAATGCCATTGGCTGGCTGTAGAAACACAGATGTATGGTGGTGTTTTACTGGCAGACTATCGGAAAGGCATTGCGAATGTTTGCTCTTCGGGTTTCTCTCTTCAGGAGCACATCTGCATTGCAAGTGACTTCTGTGAAGCTCTGCTGCCTAGAGAAAGCAGCGCCATCTGGCTTTTTGTTCCTTCTGTCAGCTCAATATACATAGTATGAATATACTTCAATGCAGTCGGTTAAAATAAATTCCAATCCAGCCGCTTTACTAGCACTAAGTTGCCATGTTTTCACTTCATTAAGTATCTGTGCTTGCAATTATACCCTGTTGTTAGTTTTTCTTCCCAAATCACGCCATGATTTTATGTTCAAAACTGAGTATTTTCCACTGACCTCTATCTTTGTTGTAGACTCAATGACAGCTGCAGTCAGACATTAGAAAGCATATATCATGTATACCCATAAACTTAGTAAGACAAAAACTACAGCATATTTAGTAGATGAGTCCTTAGGCAGAAGCTGTTCCCTGGGAGGGTGCTGAGGCGCTGGCACAGGGTGATGGCCCAGAGAAGCTGTGGCTGCCCCATCCCTGGCAGTGCTCAAGGCCAGGCTGCTCCAGTGGAAGGGGTCCCTGCCTGTGCATGGGGCTGGAACTGGGTGAGCTTTGAGGTCCATTCAACCCAAACCAGTCTGTGGTTCTGTGATATGCTAGTGCCTTTTGTTTTTTATTAAATCTTGATGCACTAGTTGTGAATAATCTTCGCTGTCTTAGAAGTCAGGGAATTCAACTCTTAAGTCGTTAACAGGTCAAAAAATAAAGAAAAAAGCTACCAAGAATATCATACTGTCAGTTACATAGATCATGAATATAAAAGCATCTTTGGCTTTGCAGGGTATTGTAATTAATTTGTATCTGCTTTTGTTGTAAGCTTTGCGAAGAGCTTACATGGAGTTTGAGTTTAGGGTAATGGTCCTGTTGAAATGCATATTTTCCTTTTTAATCTTTGTCTGCTGTGTCCATTTCTGCCATCTGCTGAGCTATCCTGCAAACACCTCTCTATTGCTCATGTTACTCCTGTCTAGAAGTCAAGTGTTACGAACTGAAGTACTGAGGTAAGGAAGAAATGATCCAGAACTGACAAATAATGTTCTACATTTGGCATAGATAGATGGGGTTTAGATCAAAACCGTGATTTTTAAAATCCCTGTCTAGTTAGAGATTAACATCAATAGTTTTCCTTCCACCTGAGGTCAAGAACTGCTCGCACTGGGTATCTTAATGCTGAAGCCAGACTAAAATCTGGTCAATTCATCTCCCTGCAGCCTCTGAGGATGGGACAATGTTCCCCATTTAGCCCAGGGCAAGAGCAGTTTCTATTGAGAAGACTGGGATCCCTCTGAGGTGCAGGGCTAAGATGCTACTGTACTTTAAAGGATAGCACTTAGAGGAGGCAAGTTGGTAGTTCCTGATAAAACTTTGGCGTTATGCTCAGAAGAGGTCTGTGGTCTCAGCTGAGCATGGATGTGCTTTGTGGGTGCTCTGGGAAGTGGAGGGAAAGCTAATCCAAAATCACATTTTTCCAGGGGTAGTGGCATGGCTTCAGTGTGCGAGGTGCTGAGCACACCAGCTAGCCATTGTTACAGTATTTGGGGCACAGGTTGGAACCTCTTCTGTTGGGAAAAGAATTGGACATAGCTGAGTACTCTAACACCCACACTACTACTAAAATAAAGAATTTCAGCCACCTCTGTGATGGGGGGGGGGAGACAGTCCGGTGTCCAGGCTATAGATCTTAAACCTCAGTGATTTCTTACACTGTCTGAGGATAGAAGGAGGAAAAGCTGCTAACAAAAGGCATGCTGGCTGCTTTGAATCTCTTTTTGATAGGTACCAAACACAGAATCCCCATATTTGCCTTGGGATCAGATGCTTCAGGATGAAGTGTTGCTGAATATCAGTTCTATACTTCATCTGGGTCCTAAGGGACCTTCACATGGCCAAACACAGGCTACATCTGTGCTTGGAGCAGGATCCAGGTGTCCTCATCTGCAGGCTTGTGCTCTTACTCACTGCCAGCAGCTGTTTTCAGAGAAAGCTGTTTTTAAGGCTTGGATGCAGGATGAATTTAATCCTTTGGGCTAGAACTGTCTCCATTGTAGGTCTATATATGTGAATCACTTCCGCAATGCAGCTGGTTGCCTGGAGTTCTCACTGTGAAGCCCTAAATCTACCAGTCAGTGTGATGGACTGCAAAAGGGTTACAATAAAGGGGAAAGTCATTGGTCTCTGGACTTTGGAGGATTTCCTTCTTGAGCACCACCAAACCATTTTTCTGACTTCCTAAGTAGGCAGCAGGGGTGAGATATGAACCTAAGTTTCTCTCTGGCATTGCTTTTCTGCAGGATTGATATACAAATAAGAGGTAATCAATGACTGAGAGACACAAAACGTTCTAATACTGGGGCCAGGCCGACTGTAGTTTGGGTATTGTTGAATGCTGCATTTCTAGGCACTTGTTTTTTATTTAAGATGAGAAACTAATGGCAGTGTGTAAGAATAATTGATGCTTATCCCGCCACAGTGGGCGATCTCAGAACCTTTATAAAGGTGTTGCTATGTGGGACTCAAAGTACAGAACAGGAACTTTCTAATGGTTAAAAAAGAGAAGTTTGACCAAGTCGGGGTTTCTGGCTGAAGACAGGAATAGCCACCTTCACAGTTAGGAAAAACACTAGCGTCGAAATGCTGCGTTATAGATCCATGGCCTATAGAAATGAACCAGGAGGATGAGAAGGAGCTCTTCAGTCTGGCTGCACTATGCCCTGGTCTAAAGCCCTAGTTTATAGTCTGGCTGCACTATGCCCTAGTCTAAAGCCCTAGTTTATAGTATGGTGTAAATATTTGAATTATTGCCAGCAATTCTGGTTCATCACTTTCTTGGTAAGTACCACTGGGATTTTGCTTGGTGAATGCTCCTGCACTGGCGTTGGCTGTATGGGAAGTGAAACGTTATTTCTGACTCTGAACATACCCCCTTTCAAACAACTGCTGTCAGGAGAAATACAAACTGCGAGAGATAAAACTGCTCTGATTGACTTAGTTACTGCTGCTCTGTCACCTACCTAAAAATGCATCACTCCAAAACATAGCAACCCTCACACAGGGATGAAAAGCAAGTGCTTGAGACTGGTGCTGTTTTCAAGCCAGTTGACTAGAGTCAATACTGTAGGAAAAGTAAGGATTCGAGTTTGTCACCACTGCAGAATGCCAAGTCCTGATGATATGTACATTCCAAATAATTCTTGCCTTACTGAATAAAACAAAGGGCAGAATTCAAACTCCACAAATCTTCAGGTCCATTTGCAGTATCAAAGCCCACGTGGGTCAGATGCCAAGATGGATTTTAACATCCTAGTTAAAGAAAAGCACTAGATTTTTAAGTGTTCTTAACTGGTTTTCAGACTAGACGTATGCAGGTAAATCCTTAAATTTTGATGGAGGCTTAGAAGTGGCTCTGTAATACAAGAGGTTTGTGTATGAGCTAGCCTGTGAAGAGATCTGTCTTCTTCTGTTCTTCTGGAGCAAGGTCATTAGGAAACTAAATGAGCTATTTAAGTCTTTTTTCATTGAGAGAGGTGGGAGCAATGTGCCCTCAAAGCTGCTTTCCAGGAACTGATTGTTCTTTGGTAACCTTAGGCAAAGTCTGCAGGTGAGTTCACAATTTTAATCCTTCCAACGCCCTGTTGCCAGATGGTGTTTATCCAAGTCAAAAAGAAGACAATGCAGAATAGACATTGCCACTATTATATGTGATAAATTATTTGAAACCAGCTTCTAGGATTTTATTATTGTTATTGAAACAGCTCAATTTTATTAAAGGAAATACAGTCCAGTAAGTATATACGAAGCTGGTCTGTTGGTTTATCTACCCCACCAAATATTTTCTGCTTTTTTGCCTTTTCTTATTAGTATTATTTTTAATAGATCTGTTGTAAGCAGGAAGGAAAGGGGTCGGTGAGTCTGAGTAAGTCTGTCCCGATGTTGTTAAGGATACACAACACATGCTTTTTATACCATGTTGTAGTAATGATCTCAAGAAAGCAGTTGCTTTGTTTCTAAGTGGTGCATCTCACTGCAGACAGAATTACTGTGCTTTTGGGAAATTGATTGTGAGTGTAATTCAGAACACAAGGCTTTCCTACCACAGAGCCTGCTGGGCCACCATTGCAGAGGGGCTGTGGGTAACAAGTACAATAAGCTGCTTGTATGCAGAGGCCATCAGATACCTTGGTATTACTGCCACTGCCAGCAAGTCTGGGTCTGCACTGAAACAAAAAAGCTGCTTTCAGTGTTTTCAGTATAAATTAGAAGCCAAAAATCAAGAGTATGGTGAAACCTGCCTTCAGAAATTGCTCCAAGGATACAAAAGGCTTCTTAATGAAGGTAAACCAGACCCATAGATGGGATATTTGAGGCTTCTTTGTCTTAGTCTCTCAGAATATGATTCTAGCACACAATTGTAGGCTTTTGGGCAGGTTTTCCTGCAACTGTAGAAGCAGCAATTTAATTGAAAAGCAGAGAGTAAGATTAAAAAGTCATCCTCTCTCTCTGTGTCTGTTCAGGTATCTAGACCGTTCTTTTCCAACACAGCTCAGTATGAATTTGCTGTGCAAAGCAGCTACACTTTGCTGGAAGGACCAACCTCTGGGCTCAGGAAAAGGCTCTGAGTGAGTGCAGATGTATTTAACTTTGACAACAATGTTTCTCGCTTTGCTGTTGTTCCATTGTACCAGGGATTTGAGAAGCAGACGGGCACGCAACTGTGCATTATCCCAGTAATAGATATACTAAGACATACCAAGGAGAGAGATGCAAACTGTCTCCCTCATCCAATATTTTTATCCTAGCTAGATTATACCATCATGCAGAAAATAGCTGTGTATTCTGGCTGCTGGACAATATTCCTGGATCTGCTAATGCAATCCCACTGAAGCAGAGCAATCATCCTGACATATCTTTAAAGACACTTCTGATTTTTAAAGTGAAATAACTCATGGGAAGGGAGCTGCTACCAACATGATTTCCAAGTAGTGGAGGTATGGCTGAGCATCTTGCGTATTCCCTGTGTACTGTGCATCAGTTATGATAATGGGAAGAGAATCTGTGTTTCTGTGAGCTGATCCAAATCTTGCTGCAATTGAAGACAATCCTGCTGCGAGCCTTTGCTGAGTGCCTGCAACATGAGCCAAGACTGCAGTAAAAGATATAAAATTAAAATGTTTCTCTTAAATAAATAGACGGAAAAGACATTTGATACCTGCTGCGTAGTTTGCACGTTTTATCTCCTTTGCCTAAGTGCTCAATTACCTTGCCTAATTCAGCTTTTCTAGGCCTTCGTGGTTTAGTTTATATCGAGTCTATAACTGTGGGTTTCTCTTCTTTTCTGGTAGTCTTTTGTAGGAGTAAAATACACTTGCAGGAAGGACACCCAGGCTGCTTCCAGAATAAAAATATATTGCCTGTATTGAGCATCCCATTTACCTTCACATCCTGATTGGAAACAAAGATATTTAAAGTCTTTATTGCTGCATTTGGGTTTTGTTCCCTGTTTGGTTTGGTTGGTTGGTTGGTTATTGGGTTTTTTGTTATATTTTCAAGGTGATGGTACTTCAGTACAGTATCTGTCTTGTTTTCTCTTTCTCCTTCCTTGCCGCTCACTAGTTTGCCTGCTCCATCTTCCCATGATGTCTTCTCTGTGCTAGTGTTTTATTCCTCC
Source organism: Agapornis canus (assembly GCA_036873685.1). Lineage (NCBI taxonomy): Eukaryota > Metazoa > Chordata > Aves > Psittaciformes > Psittacidae > Agapornis > Agapornis canus. Next base: position 26,100 of record JBAFWW010054762.1, read on the forward strand.
TTAATCCTCTGGAGCATATTCTATAGTTTTTTCATGTGTGCTGGATGAACAATTCCTTTATGCAGGCTCTGTGCAAGTATCCCATAGAATCCTAGATGATCCTAAGGTCCCTTTCATCCCAAACAATTGTATGCTGAGTGTTGTATGATTTATTTACGTATAGCCTGAAATAGAAATGCACAATGGAAGGCAGAGTTACTGTGGGTGGCAGGTGACAAATGAATGTTCCCATCTTCGATTCTGAAGCAATGATTGTAGTCTATGGCTGGCGCTGTATTGAGATGGCTACAGCCCCCCTCTTAGAGAGTCACCAGAATGCATTACAAGATGATAATAGCAACTCTGTTAACTCAGGTTTTTGTCTGAACCTGCTTAGGATGGTTCCTGGAGATAGTGCTTCAACATGGAAATGTGCAGTCCTGAATGTCCTCCTAGAGGCGGCATGGGCAACTCAGGAAGAGGTGGCATCTGTGTGAATGTAAATGCAGTTAAGTGAACACTGAACACCTACATGGCCAGATCCCTTAGTGCGCTCTGTGTGTGCTGTCCTCTGCCAGTTCTTTCCTTCCCCCCTTGACAGGGGAAGCTCCGCAGGTTCCAATCCCAGCTGCAAAAGTGACGTTCATTCCATCAGGTCTTCTTCTGCTAAGACATAGGCTGGAAGAGTAAAGCTGTTCTCCTTGCAGGGCTTTTCAAAACCTCACCATTGAAGGACAATGTCAGAGGCACCTAGTCAAGGGTTTTGTCTGCTCAGACTGGAGCTGTAGGAGGTGTTAGTACAGGTGTACAGTGGATTGCTGGGACCCCTCCTCCTTCCCATAGGGAATGACTGCCATATTCCTCAGGAATTCTAATCCACCTTGTAAAAATGAAAGTCCTTTGATTCAGACAAAGGTTAGGTGTGTTACTAATCACTTTATAACTGTGCCGTGAATTGAGCTTGGCAGGAAACCTAATGCTCCTGTGAGCACTTCTCAGCTCTAGGTCCAGGGAACACCACCCTGCAAGTCCTTAGAAGAGATGATGAAACATCTCTTGGGGAACATTCAGGTTGTCAATTAAAATTTAATGATAGCCTTTGGCAATATGAGAGCAAAGGCTGGGTCTAAAGCCCTTGTTCAGTCCTATAAATAAATTAAAGCCATTCATTAGGTGCGTTGGTCATCACCTGAGAGACAGCTTTTGCCAGTGAGGACAATCACATTGTGTGTCAGGCTGCAGAGTCATGAGTACAACTGTACAGTGACAGAAAATTGAAACCTGGCTTCTATTTCCAGTTTGATATGGTAAATATGTATACTGAGTATAAACACAAGCAAGATGGTCAAACATAATTGGAAGTAGCTGATTACTTACCATGCTGGTTATTGTTCTGCATGGGGAGCAGTGGTGATGGCAAGGGAGGAGAGCCAGCGCTGGGTTCTTTTGGGATCTCTATAAGAAAGGCATGACAACAAATGGCTTAAGAAGATAACTTCTTTAATAAGATGCAATAATAAGAGGAGCACAGATAGCAAGTAACTTGTATGTCCCTTAAGATGCTAGGTACCCACATTCATACAGCATCAGAGCGAGCCTGGACTGGTTTTCCCCTGCTATGCTGCACAAGGCAGAGCAGGTGCTGCGTGTGGGGAGAAGCCCTCCCTTGTGGCCATCGCAGATAAGACACAATTCACCTACAAGAAACCCCTGAGGGGTGTTCTCACGAGCACGTCTTTCTGGCCATAACCCCGGTGCTAAGTGGGAGCTGCCTGCAGGCTCCTCCATCACACTGAGCATGGGGTCCATCCTCCAGCCTCCGGATCTGTGGGGTCTGTGGAGTGCAGCGCAGGCTGGGGGCCATGCTGGGCACACGGTGGGTGCCTGCTCGGCCTGGACGGTGTCTGGGTCACCAGCTCCTCAAAATGCAGCTGTCTCAGTCAGATCAGCATTCATAGATCACATAACGGTTTGGGTTAGAAGGGACCTTAAAGCTCATTCTGTTCCAACCTGTGCCAGCAGCTCACCACCCTCACAGGGAAGAGCTTCTTCCTAAGATCTCATCTTAATCTCCGCTGTTTAAGTTTGTTCCACCTCTTGATCCATGTACAAAGACCTCATAGATTACAGAAGACATTAGTAACATATGGGCTTCTCAAGCCTGAACTTAGAGGTCCAGCAGAGCCAACGTGCCCTGCTCAGGATCATGGACTCCTCGAATATTGCATTCCAATGCAGTCACAGTGTTACACCCTGAGATAAGAACACATCTCATCACCCTTTGTCTAACATCAGCAGTGCAGAGCGCACAGCCTACTGGCCTTACTGTCTTGTTTCAGACAGAACTAGTGTGGAGGATACCTGACACAGGACTGCCTTCCTCCCACAAGAAACAACAGGAGATGTAAAGAGATGGGATGTCTTGGTAATAAGAGTGGCTCCTGAGAACATCCAGCACCAGAAGGCTTGTTGCTAGGCAAAAGCACCAAGGAGTGTGCAGTAATGTTCTAAAGAGGAGCCTGTAGATTTGATTTTAAGAAAGCAGCATAATTCCAGTAGAGCCATTTACATGTTTAGTTTGTAGAGCTGATGTTTGGTATTAATTTTAAAAGAAGTCTGCAATTTGCGCTGCTGACTGCTGTGTTTTAACTGCGGCTCTATTCTAATGCCTCCCATTACATTCTTTTCCCACTGCAATTAGCTTCTGTAAAATCAGGTTTCCAGGGTTTTCTTTCAAATCTGATGGAGAAAATTGCCTCAAACATGATTACTGTGCCATGGCTGTTCACAGTGCATTTGTTCATTGACTTACACAGTTAAATATGTGTTATTAAAATGCAATAACTGTAACGTGATAGAGTTGCAATTACATTATGAAAACATTATCTTCATGGAATAATAGTACTTGAGGGAGGCAGGGAAGTACAGGGTTTCACAAAAGCATCTTCAGGTTATTTTACTAGCATGACAAGGTCTTCCTTGGTATGTCATGAGACTTCTGCAATGCTTTTAAAAGTCAAGGCATAATAATAGTAATAAAAGGTCAAGAAAAGTAGCTCTTGATTAAACTTTAGTGACTGAATTTAAGCAGTGTGGCTCCCTTTTCAGAGTTGTTGTTAAGAGCTGGAAGATTTTAGCTGTCGAGAAACTTAATCAGTACACGCATGTATGTATGTACCCTGGGTTGACATGTATATACAGACAGCATTATGCATATGTGGGTGCCCATGTAAGTCCAACTGAAAGGAAGATCTTTTAAGTGATTTGATGTCAATGGCTGTTTTCTTTTGCTTTCATCAGCAAAGGAGAGACATGGTGAAACACCAGAGCCGGCCTTACCTGGCGGCTTGCTGGAGCTTGCATGTCAAAGCAGGGGTTTTAGCTCTCAGGCCAAGGGAAATAGAAAATGCATCCGAACATCTGAAGCTTAAGGAGGAGAACATTGATTGAACACTTTGAGGGGTCTGTGTATGTGTGTGTGTTCCAAGTCCATCCTATTTCAACCAGGTGGTAAAAAGAAGGTAAAACTTTTGTACCCTATGTGGCAATTTTTGCTCCTCTTTATAGGAGATCTGAAATGTAGATGATGTGCTGGCACATGCCGAGTGTTCTACAGACACCAAGCAGTGCCTTATTTCCTTCATAACATCTGGTCATTTGCTGTAGTACACCTTGATAGCTAGTGTATAAAGAAACTTCATTAAGTAGAAAAATGAATAGCAATAATTATGAAATCAATGTACAAGCTTCTTTATGTAAAAATTGAAGTAATTGAAGACAAAATTATCTGCACATGATAGCATGAGTCAAATGAATTCAGGTGTCTCTAGGCAGTTCTATAAAGATGGCTTCAACATTTATGTATACATATATATATCATAACATTTATGTTATGTTTATCATATATATATATGATGTCTCAGCCAGTTCTAGCATGCAGTTAAGGAGGGAAGAGATTATTCTGCAACAAAACAAAGTTATTTGGAGTAATGTTAATAAAATTGTTGATTTGTAAAAAAGCAGTCATCCGTGTTTGTATGGCTCAAAGCTGATCTCACCTGCTAGGCACAACAGGGCCATGGGGAAGCTTATGACAGAAAGACTTAGGAGTGAGTCTGTGCCTTGCAAGCACTTTTCACCTGGGTGTGTTGGGGTTGCTGCTTCTTTTTCCTGCATTACAAATCTTCCCTGAGATGTGCCAAAGCCTGTTCAACACCAGGTTGGACACAGGGGCTTGGAGCAACCTGCTCCAGTGGAAGGGGTCCCTGCCCACAGCAAGGGTTGGAACTGGGTGAGCTTTAAGGGCCCTTCCAAACCCAACCATTCTGTGATTGTATGCTCAGGCAGAGGCAAAGCAGCTGGGCTGCCCCTTACACAGGGAAGGCTGGGCCTCTTCACAATGGGATCTTGGTAACCACCTCCATTAACTGCTAAGGCTGCTTCTATGTGAGTATTTCTATGCAAACACACATATGTGCTCTCTTACCTTTAGCTTACTCATACAACTGTTGTACATCCAGTTGTAAACAGATGTTTAACTTGAATAAAGTGTTTTTTTGTGTCTCCTTACTGTTACAGAAGTTTTGAACTACCAAACATTTGGAAGGAAACATTTTCTGTTTGATGGAGTTATATTTATGTGATGTGTTGGTTTGGTGTCTTTGTCTTTTTGCTGATAAATGAGCTTGTCAGGATAGCAGCAGCAATCTGCTGCATCAAGCAGCTCTGACTCATGAAATATGATGATAAGAAAGTATACATGTTCATACTGCTGTGTGATTGGTGATGGAGTTTCAACAGTTGTTCTGTTCAAACAGACAAAGGCAAGATGGAAACTGTGGTCTTGGACTCCTAAAGTTATAATAAAACATAGTGGCATTAACAAACGCAGGAACACCTGAAGGTCTTTACATGTGGAAATGCAGGAAACAGGTTGCCATCTCCTCATGAAATAATGTCCTAAAAGTGACAGATTTATTTGTTCTATGGCTCTTTTAGAAAAGCCATTGCAAGGACACAGCATCCGTGCAGGTTGTGGAGAATGGGTGGGAGGATCTGCTGGCTGGAGAACTTCAGGTGCCGTGCATATCCTTAAACAGGCAAGGACAACCCAGGGACCTACAGGCTTCTCAGCCTCACCTCTGCCTGGAAACGTCACAGGGTAAATCTTCTTGGAAGCTATTTTTGGACATGTGAAGGAGAAGGAGTAACCTGTTTACTAAGGTAACTCATGCTTGACCAACTTGATTGCCTTCTGCAATGAAAACAGCTACAACTGCGGATGGTGGGGAAGTAGCAGGTATCGTCTATTCCTGCCACTTCAGCCAATAAGGCAGCTTCAACATAGGCCCAAGTGAAATGCCTCTATGCAGACCCATATAGCATGGGGAATAAACAAGAGGAGTCACAGGTCTCATTGGCATCAGAGAGACATGGTGACATGACTCCTGTGACTGAGTGTTGGAATGAAGGATATAGGTTCTTCAGGAAGGACAGACCAGGTAGATGACAAGCTAGAGTGCATGGAGCTGCACCTGGGGATGGATGAGGAGCCAACTGAGAGCCTATGGGTCAGGATTAAAGGGAGGTCAGGGACAGGGGACATTACAGTGGGGATCTGCTACAGGATGCTTGACCAGGAAGACCAAGTGGATATAAACAGATAGGTATGGCTTTGCATTCATAAACCCTGGTCCTCAAGGAGGACTTTAACCACTCCAGTACCTGTTGGACAGGTATCTGGAGAGGGGCTTGGGCCAAGGGCCTGTAGGGCCAGGCCAAGGGAATGGCTTGAACCTGC
>JBAFWW010054762.1:31978-46934 GCA_036873685.1 Agapornis canus
AGCTGGAGGAGCTTTAAGGCCCCTTCCAACACAAACCAGGCTGGGATTCTGTGATCTATCTTGATTCTAGCAAAGCTTTTCACACAGCCTCTAACAGTGTCCTTTACCCAAGAGGTCTGGGTGTGTGTTTGTCTATTACTTAATAACATGTTAGATTAATAAGTGAAAGGCTGACTAGGTCAATGAGATCCAAGAACAACTCATGCCCAACCTGGAGAGGTTACAAATGGAGTTCCTTAGAGGTTTGTGCTGCGACAGTGCCTGTGTTCATGACTTGGAGGATGAGGTGTTAGACACCTTCATCTTGTTTGCAGATGACACCAGCTAAGCAGTGCAGTCGATGTGCTTAAGGGCTGGGCTACCTCCAGAGGGACTTAGGCAGGTGAGAAGAAAGGGCCAGCAGGAACTTCATGGATCCAGCAAAGACAAAGTATTTGGCTGTGGGACAGCGTAACCCCCTGTGAGAGTGCAGGCGGGGGCTGAGTGGCTGGCTGGGAGCAGCCTGCTGACACACAGCTGGCTGCTCTGACAAACTTGCACTCATTAGACCATATGGAATTTTGCATCCAGGTTTGGACCCCTCTGGTGCTGATAAACTTGAATGACTTAAGTGGAGGTGTACAAGAGTACACCTTTAAGGTGTACAAGAGGCTGCATCACATGAACCATGAAGACAGGCTGAGGGAACTGTGTTTATTTGAGCTGGAGTAGAGAAGGGAACAGAAGTCTTTCCTATGAAGTGGTTACCAGGAGCAACTTCCTTTAGGGGCATGATGGGAAAATAAGATGCCATGGTCATAAAGGAGAGGTCTAATTACACGCGAGGAAAGTATTTTCTATTATGAGGAGAATGAACACTGGAACAAGGACCCAGTGGGGCTGTATAACCTCTGTCCTTGGAGATGTCTGGGGAGTGCCCAGAGCAACCTCATTTGGACTTGGTGCTGACCTTGCTTTGTGCAGGATGTTGGATTAGAGATCTCCTGATGTGTGTTTCAGCCCTCATGAGTGTCTGGTTCTACAGAGCAGCAAGTTCTCTGCTGGAGAAGACTGTCAGAGTTCCACTGCAGGCAATGAAACTACAACACACTATGCGGCTTCCCCTTCTGTTCCTGCAATATAAGTGTCCTAATTTGGCATCTCCGTGTTACAGCATCCCTCTTTTTAAGTAGGTATGTGATACTCCTGAAAAAGTAAATTTGCAACATAGCTGATAGGACAAAGATATAATCCCAAGAAACGTCTCTGGTATGATGGGTGCTCACTGCACAGCTTGTAGGGTAACTCTCAGGCCATGATGTAATTTTACAACAGGTTTCATCAGACAACTGTACATACCAGAATATTCTCCAAGAGAAATCATCAGAAGAGATTCAAGCAGTCTGGCTGCAGCTTACATGACGTGAATGTGAGGTAGGCCAGCTTGAGGGCTGGAATAATACCCACGATACGATATCCTTCATCTCCTCTGCAACCTGTAAGGAAAAGGAGAGCAAAAATCGTGGCCGAAGTTTCTGGAGAAGCAAGCGCAAAGGAGGAAAGGTCAGTGCCTGCTTCCCAAGGCAATGGTGGTGGCATTGCCTTCTAGGGGACCAACACTGTGCAAAACCTGAACGCGCTTGGGTTAGCGCCCTGAAGCTTTAAGCGCACTATCCAAAGTCGGTGCTGCACCATGGCTGCACTGCGGCAGTCCCTGATGCCACGCTGTTTTCTGCCAGCAGTGTCGTTCACAAAACCAGCTTCTTGCTCCTTGTTGCATGAGGAGTTTTGAGGCTCGCAGGGGCTCCATGGGCTCTGATGCAGTGACACACTACACAAGGCAGGAGCGCTGCTTCAGGTTTCACTCAGTAGCTGAAGGGATGTAAATTAGTTGTGCAGAAGCGTTGGCCCAGGCAGAGTTTGCAGACATCTGTTTACTGCAGGCACAAGGCTTCTGAGCTGACTTCACCTTCCCAACACGCGATGTCATCTTGTGCTCTTCTTTCCCATTGTTAGGCAAAACTGTACTGCTCTTGTATACATTCATGTCTGAAATAACACCGTTCCCTGACATCTTCGCAATGCATAGCTGATACCTCAGGCTAAAACCACTTCTAGTGTTGAACATATGACATGCTATGACAGGCTGAGCTTACGATGATCCCATATCGGTGAAGACAAGTGTACTGTGGTTAAAAATGCCCTTTTCAACTGCTTTTATTGAGAGCACCTCCACTGACTGCTGCCTAAGATTAACATCACACCCAGCGTTGCTGGGATACGCGGCGGCTCAGCTTGATGGATTTCATGCACTACTTAAATATAAGCCATATGTCTAACCTTTTAATCTTGCTCCCCATCCCTTGGGTTTGCAGGTATGTTTTGTCCGAAGCCTGGATGCTCTGCAGCTGCAGCAGCAGGTTTGCAGCTGGGGTAACTCAGCATACTCTGGTACACTAACTGAGGATATGGTCTTCTGTTTGCATTGCTGGATTTAGGAATCAGAGCTATTTGAGGAGAGGAGCCCTGAAGTGTTTGGAGTTCCTTCTTAAAAAGATATTATTATCAGCTGAGCAGATGAAGGTATATGTTTAGAGTGGGTTTTTTGGTCTCTACTGACTCACACTTTCAGTGAAACATGGTCTGTAATTATGTTCTCCCTTGTTTTTCACAGTGTCTAAGCATTCCTGTTACATTTCTCTAATGCTTGTACTATTTCTTACACCTCTTTTTAACTTTTATTTTAAGCCTGTGACTAAGGGAAACAATTCAAAAGCCCATTACAGCGCTGTCCTTGATGATGTGCTCATCAGAGTACAGCTCATAATGCTCTCACAGGACTGAAGTTACTGGGTATCTTCAAAGCTCAGCTGACAGAAACCAACCAAGCCAGGGAATTAGCCTGATCTACAAGATAGAGGAAATTCCTTTCTGTGTTTGCCAAAGCATAGCAGAAAGGACCACTGTTGGTGTGGGGGAAGGATCCTCCTCTAAGGCCCTGGCCATTGGCCTGCATTGTGAAACATAGATTATCAACCACTTAGAAGAACAGACTGGAACAACACGTAACTTGGCAGGGGTATTATATGCTTTGAGAAACCTGACTCAGAGCATAAGGTTGGACTCGATGACCTCTCTTAAAGAGCTTTTTTATCCCCACTACTCTGATATAGCTGTTTTTCCTTGCTTGACAGGCAATGCAAATGTAAATGCCGGTGCGTAGCTAAGCAACCTCGCCAACTAGAGCTGAAGGATTGCCCCCAAAAGTCACTTCTTTTCCATTTTTGTCTTTGAGAAAATACAGACCTGGAGGCTGGTTCAGACCCCCGGGAAAGCTGCAAATCCAGTGAGGAATGTACATCTGCTCCATGTATGGAGTATGGAGGGGTAAAGAGCATGTGCTGTTCTCATGAAACCACACTCTTAAGGCTCCCAAAGCCAGGTTCAAAGCTTTGGCTTGGACAGTAGTTGAGCGGGTCAGTCAAGAGGCTGTCGCATGCTGAATACAAAAAGACAAAGGGACCTAGCTGGGTTCCAGGAGGATGCTCCACAACCCTTGTGAACTCCTTTGGAATCTGTCACTCAAAACATTTTAAAGAGTTGATCCAGATTGAATTCAGACGCCAAGGAAAACCTGGCGCAATTCCTCAACTCTGTCCCATGCCTTTGTCATCTCTTGAGCTTGCACTAAAGATGGAGTGAATTTGAGTAAAAATGAGAGAAAGAGAACCAGGAGAAATATGCATAGAGTTTTCTGTAATGCAGTTTAAGGCCTTCCTGATTTTTACAATGGCATCTCCAGCTGAAGGTGGATGGGTACTTACCTTGCTTGGGAAGTGGGACATCTGAAGTGGTTGACTTGGTGCTGTTACTGCAGCAGCTTGTTTAACTACATTCTGACTCTCTTGAATGAGCACTATTAAGTTAGGATGCGTCAGGATAATAAAAAAGGTTTTTCTTTCCCTTTTTTGCTCTGTTCATTAGTCCAAACAAGCCTAGCTAGCATGTAGAGCAAAGTCAGGCATTGCCAGGTTCACTGTGCAGTGATTTAGAGACGCTTAATATGGCTTATCTGTTTCTTCTTATCTTGTAGTGCAAAGCCTCTCTCTGTGATGCACCTGAGGACAGACAGAATGGATGGTCCCTTGCTGCTCTGCCTAACTGAGTCAGGTCTTCCTGAGCAGACAGATCGGTCCAGTCCTTGGCTGGTCAGGGTGAGAATGTAGCAAAATCGCTGCTCTCTTCTTCCCTTCTCAGGCAGTTTCACCCCAAAAAAGGCTTTTCTCTTCAGCAGTTTTCAGTAGCAACTATACAAGAGAGGGTTTATCCAGAAGTGATTATATTCCTTGCTTATTTGAATCATTTGGAGTACCCTGGAAATGTCACAGCACTCAGCAAAAGCAGCTGACAGCTCTTCATATCCTTAATGGGGTATTCCATTGTTGATAAAAATGTACTCAGTGTAAAATAACATCATAGAAATAGGCAGAAACTCTCTTGCTTTATCTAGTCCAAATGTATAAAGAAAAGTCCTTGCTTAGTTTTTAAACAATACAGCTTTGCTGCAGCATCTCCTGCGCACTGATACAGGCTTCTTTTAACAATAAAGAAGAGAAAAATTCTTTATCAGCAGTGAACTGGTTAGTGCCATAATACTTGGCTTGACATTATTGTTATGACGATGGCAAAAGACAGCTTCCGGTTTTCAGCCCGTGATTAACAGACTTAATCAGTCACTGCCATCACACTTTGAGTTTTACAGGTTTGTGTTTGGGTATTCTTTTTCTGTTATGGTTTCTTTTTATAAGGTTTTTCATGTCTGTCTCAGATTCCATCCATGTATGTAGTGCAGGTCCCAGGAAAGGCAATGGACCAGATTAGCCACCGATGCCATTTCACACATAGAGCAACATCATCTCACTCGCACATATGCTATCCAGTAATGTTATAACTTGCATACACAAAACATTGAAGGGAATATGAAGGTAGGGAAAGCACAGCTAACGGAAATTTCCTCAGACAAGAATTGCCTTGCAGCTGAGCTGTGATATATGATAGAGATTGCTCTGATAAACTGGTCTGTAAACGCTTGCCATGTGTAAGGAAGGAAGAACCTCTTTTTATTGCAGGAAGAAGAGTGAAGGTGAATCTGAGTTATGAATAGAGCTGTACACCAATATAAGCCTTAATGAAAATATACAACAAACTGGAAGACTGCTGAAAGCAGAAGGGTGTTGGAAGCAATGCACTATGTACTTTCTTAATGTTATTGGCATCATGAAGTGGTTTTGGATGGTGTGAATCCTTATACAGCTCTAGCAGAAAACAACAGTTCTCTGTTGTCGCACTCACACACTCTCTCTTAGGTAAGGTGTGTACTTTCTGACAGCAGCAATAATGTCCTGGTAAAGAGCTTGACCAAAGGATTTCTTGCTGCTCATGAGCGTTTCCCTGCTGGCTTCCCTTATTTTTCTGTAGCTAAAGCTGTTCTTTCCTGCTGTTATGTTCATTAACTTCACGTCGAGAAGGAGCAGCTGGAATCATCCCACGTTTCCCTATAAAATGACAATACTTGGCTGCAAGGTTGCACGACCCTGCTGCATTTTCTTATAGCTGCTGGCTCACAGTAATTTTCCATGATAGTGAGAAACAGCTGATCAGTAGCAATCCAGGGCCAGCGCATGCTTTAAACAGGCCAGTGCCTAGGCACTGGTATAGTAAGTCTAGATCAGTGAAGAATATACCCATTGCCCGAGCAACAGAAATCTGTATAACATTTTCTTTCTGCTGTTTTATGGTAAAGAATTTTGCAGATTATTTCACAGGTGCACAGATATGGTGCTCTTTGGTATCGTGCTCATTTTTAACATAGCTGTTAAGGTGTCCTGAAATATTGTGTGCTTTACAAGGAAAATGCTGCTGCTATTCTGCTTGCAGGCTTACTCTGTGCAATATGTTTCCACAGAAAAGAAGCTTGCACCACCCAAGTAGGAAATACAAGGAAAAACCCTCTAAGGAAATGAGAAGGCTCCTTTGCAGTTTCTGCTGGTAGCCTGGGTGGTAGGACCTGGGCAGAGGGGAAATCCATGCCCAGCGGGAAGGTTTGTCCCAGGGCAAGGGCAAGGTGATGTCTTCCTATCTGCTCTCAGACAGAGCAGTCCCTGTGGAGCAGCAGCATCCATGTGGTACGTGGAGGGACGGTGTCTCCTGCACCAGATTTATTCATGAGGGTCATTCACATTGTGGAAATCTTTACAGCAAACCTGGCCATAGGAGAGTCTACAAACACAGGCCTGTTTCTGTGTTGCTTTGCCAGACGGCTGCGTTATGCAGGGATTGGTCAAACCCTGCATCTTAAACTATGTGCTTTAAAGTCACCATAGTTAGCCAAGCTGGAGGAGATGATCTGCTAAACCTTCCTCGTAGCTTAGATCCGAAATGTGTGTAATAAGACTTCCAAAGTCTAATGTGTTATTAAGGATGTGCCTACTTCCAATTACTTATTTCCAGTAAATCTGTGCTTTTTAGAGTGCTCAGTTAATTTTCATCCAAGCACTCCGTTGCCTTGGGGTTGTGTTGCAGCCACTGTAGGTTAATTTTAGGCTGCTGTAGTTGTTCTAACCAGTTTTTGCAATGAAACTGCCAGCTCATTTATTGTTGTTTACATTGTAGTTAATGACAGGTACGCATTAGATACTTGCAAGAACTCCAATTGAATGCTGAGGGGGATAAGTTGGGCAGAAGCCTCTCCAAGAAAAGCCTCCTGCACAACGTGGAGCTTGTCCTTGACACGCCAGTGGTTTGAGGAGGGCGACCTGTGTGAATACTGAGGCGGATTTCTGCTTCCATTTGTGGACTCAAGACCAGTCAGAACAGGGAACTTTCAGAAAGAATGGGAAGGAACGAATGAAGTTCTCGAGCTTCAGGTTGCGCTTTTGGTCTTTCCAGTAGGGAAGCTTGGTTGTCACCGTGTTCTTTTCAGATCAATTCATCTACCCCCACTGTCTTAATATGCCTCCAGAAGAAGAGGAATATTCATTCTAGCAGCAGTAGTATGCTCCCAAACTAAAAAGTCTTTTCAGGTTGGTTCTGAATTATCCTCACCTCTTGAACAGAAGAAATCATAGAAGGCACTAAAACAAAGAGGACAAGGCTGTGAATGTCTCGGCACAGTTTTTAAGAAGAAATTTAGTTTAAGAGATAAAACCTAAAGACTTCAGATAAGCCGAGCTAGCCTCACCACAATGTAGGCATAATGCAGACCTGATGAAACACAATGGAAAAGAAACCTGAAGCACCTATAAACCTTGCCAGGATGAAGTTAAAGGAAGCTGATCAGAATGTGGCAGTGGCCATTTCATAAGATGAGAGAAGATGGATAACAATCTGGAGAAATGCTACTGCAAACGTGATAGTGTGATATTTGCAGTCCACATTGCGATCTCACCTGGAGCTTCGATTCTGTTTGTTTGCAAAAGGATGCTTGAAATAAAAGCTGCCGAGAAAAGTAGGTAAGAGATAAGCCAGACAAATGGTAGGCAGGGAGACTGCGGGCAAAGGGGATGTAATGGATGTGCTCAGAGAACTGAAGAGAAATCTTGCACTCCCATGTACTCTTATTGCAAAAGCAGGCATTTTGAAGCAAAAGGCATAAAATCCAATGTATCAAAATGGCAACAGACGGTTTCACTTGTCTTGAGATGTTTGCTGTTCTCTGGACAAATACACTGAGCTCTAGAGAAGAGGTAAAAATCACCACCTCTAAAAAGTATTTGAGCTGGCATAAACCGGTGTCATCCTTAGAAGTCTGTTTCTTAAATCTAGAGCAGGCCCTGGGGAACTGCCTATGTATGAAAGGTTTTCCAGGCACCATATGGTGGTTATGAAAGAATCTAACATGGGCCTATTTTTGTGTCAAAAGAATGGAAAAGAGGAGGGCTAAATCTTGGAAAGCAGTATGCTCATGATTATGAAACCAAATGTGGTAGACAGGCTCAAGCCCTCTACACTTCAGCAACACTTGCTTTATGTCTATTTATAAGTCATTTGCTAGAGGGGTATTAATCAAGTGAGAAGATACTCTTCTGCTCCATCTTGAGAGTGAAGAAACAGTTCTGACAAAGGAAAAGCAAATAGAGCTATTTTAACTTGATGCAGGAGGCATTAAATACAGCCATATGCTTGAAAAGATCACTACCTTTGCTGCTGTTTCATGTCCTATGTGGTGGGAGCAGCATCTGCAGCCCGGTTTCTCCCTGAGCAGGTAGCTGTGCATTGCTCCTTGATAAACCAAAGGCTGTTATTGCACAACCACCCCCAAAAATGCTGGCAGAGACTTCAGTGGATGCTGGTAAAAGTAGATTGAATGCCTTTAGAGCATCTGTGTTACACTAGACGATTGCTGCTTCTGATCTGTTACCCCACGTTAGAGAGATGCTGTGTTATAGTTTCGCTGGTACAGGCACTGTCCTTCTCCATGGCATTCCCAGCACTGCAGTTGCTCAGCACCTCAATTGCTCTTCCAGTTCTAGGAGTCCCTGCAGTTGAGTGCTTCAGTGTTTGGGAAGGAGGTGGTTTATGTGCTTTAACTGTTTGTATCCCTCTTAGGAGGACAGGACCTGGCGGTGCTTTTGTTTCATGATACCAGTAGGAGTCCTGCAAAGCATCAGTTGTTTGTTCGTGACATTCCTTTGAAAAGCTCATACTGGCTCCCCAGTTTAGCAAACCCAGCTCTGCTGAGCGCTCCCTGTAGGCAAGAAAACGTCCAGGGACACTTCCAGGTTGGCTTTGCTGCTTTTTCCCAGCAGCAGATTTCAAAGAGGAGGCTGGGAAGGGGGGGTCATTCTGTATGGTGATGTACAGCCCGGTACCCTCCCAGGCTGCACAGGGATGGGCACAGCAGCTTGGCAGGCTCAGCCCAGCTGAGCTTGGCTCAGCTGCTTTATTTCAAGCTACTGATCCCCATAGGAGAGGGCTGAGGGGAGGAAGGAAGAGCACTCAGTTGTTTTCACTGTCTTCTAGAAAAGAGGTGATTTCTTGCTGCAATATAGCCCTTGATGTTGTGTACTCCATTAATTCCTTTATATAATTGGTATAAATAATCTAAAGAACAACTGAATACATTTCAAAAGGTCACAGTGAAAAATGATCATTCACTTTTCTGGTGCTTCTATAGTGTAGTAATCAAACCAAATGCACCTGCACCCAATAGCAGAATTTGGCACTGAATAGTTAATCCTGCTGTGGAAAACTGCAAAATGAACAGGAAGTGCTGGCTTTGGCCATCAGGGTGGCAGTGCCAGGATGCAGGGATGTTTTTATTCCCCTGTGGGTCAGACATTTATATTAGAAAATACAAATGCTTAAAAGAAAGAGCTTGAAAAATGCCTTGCTGAGCTATTATTTTACTGCCTGATATAGAGCGATCCTGCCTCACAAAGGGAAACTGCAAAAGGTCCAACTGTAACTGGGTTGTAGGCAAAGGGGAGGACTGAAGGTTTTGCTTTAAAGTTAAAAAATTAAAGGATATTTTATAACTTTTTTCATTTAATTTTTAGCAAATGTTTTCTGCAAACTTTGGGGAAAAGGAAAAACCCCAAACCCTAAAGCTCTGTAAATCCATCAATACAACTGTAAAGTATTTCATTCTTCGGGGGAGTTCAAATTTGTAATAGAATTCAGTAAAGAGTGCTCTGTTCCTTGTTGTCAAAAGCTGCCCAAAAGCCATTACAGTGCCTATCTGGTGCATGACCTGCAAGCCCCGTATTTTAACTACTTCTCTTTTTTTAAACTACTGATAAGATCATCTTAGGGGATTGTGCACTGTGCCCCTGTTTGCAGCAGCCTCTAAGCAGCAATGATAATACTGAATAACCCTATTCGAAAATGAAGGCGAATCCTCATAAAGTGTAAATAAGTTACTGAAAAACCACTCATAAATAGGAATGGCAGAAGGTACTGTTTATTTTTTATGATTTATTGTTACTTATACTATTATTATTAGTTATTCTGCCTACAATATATGTGAAGCTATAAAGCCTCCTAAAACAGCAGTTAAAGAATAGATGGAAACTAGGTGTCCTCATTCAAACCCATTAGTGTTTCCCACAGTATTTTGTGTTGAGATGCTAGGATTTAACTTTTATCTCCTTTAGAAATTCGTGCTTGTGCAGTTTAGGCTGTATATTCTAAATTCACTAGGTGAGAAGTGGTTTAAGTGATTGGCCACGAAGGGTCTTCCTCAGTAGCAGAGAGTAGGATCAGCCTGGAGCAAGCTAGACTTGGGTGACTGCCTGGGTGAAGTGCTGAGCCACCCTTAGCTCCAGTCTGTCACAGGGCAGCACATTCACCCTCTAGAAATGATCACCCTGTTTGCAGTTTGTTACTGCATATGAACGTAATGAGAATCGCAGATTAACCATTGCAGTGTGCCCAGAACTACACCAGCCCTCATTAATTCCCACTGATGTGCTCACAATTTCCTGAGCTTTGAAAACCTGCTGCTTGGGCACTGAATCGTGCGAGCCACACAGCTCCTCTCCCCTGTCTGATTCAAACTTCTCTGCCTAATACAAATATGCTTTGCCCAGTTAAAAAGGTGATTTTCAGGCAATGACATTGCTATAGCTGAGGGCTGTGTTTACAGTGTGCTGTCAATAAACATTGTCCCTTCCTCACTTTGGTCTCCAGTAGCAACACAGATTTCTCCCTATCCACAGTGTTCTAACAGAAGCCCTGAAAGGTTATATATCATTTTAATGAGAAAATCCTAGAAGTAAAGCAATTCTCATGGTTTTGGAAATAGCACAGATTTTGAAGCTTTTGCAGAGCTGGCAGCCTTTTCAGGAGGAGAGCATTAAAAATCAATGAGTTTGTCTTAAATGCCTAAACCATTCCAGTGTTCAGGAACAGAAAACACTGTGCACATCCTTTGGAATGTGACTCAGCAGCTTGGTTGGCACATCCTAGGGTGATGGGCTCACAAGCCATGGTTTTATCACCCCATATGTCTCCCTCTTGCACTCTTCCCCTGGGGTTGCACCCATGCTTAGTGTGTCTTGATGGATCTTCAAACTTGATGGGGATGGATATCATCTACTGAGCTTCACAGAGGTTGGAGGGCAGCCTTTAAAGAGAAGTATGTTTCATGTGAAATGGATGTGGAGGGTCAAAGTGAAAAACTGAGGCTTTTCTTAATTCTACTTCATTCTCATGTAAAGAAAGCCATTAAGACCTCCAGTGAAAGGATGATAATGCTCACATCTGGAAAAGAAATCTGATTTTCAGTGTCACTGTTACTTGAATTAAACAGTTTCTGCTAGTTTTTCCTTACGAAATTATCTTGGAGTTGGGAGGCTGTTATTGGAATTCCACTCTCTGATACAGCCATTCAATTCTTTTGGTGCTGTGTACTTATATTCTGCCTTTTGACTGACTGCCTATTCTTGTTCTTTCTGCTGGTTACAGTTTGCAGCTCTGGGGGGAAAGGAAAAAGCACTATTAATGAAAATGAAGACTGCTGAAATGAGCAAAATGGTTTCCATACTGCTACAGCAAGAAGCCTAGGAATCAGAGCAGCCTTGTTGCGATGGCAGCGCTCAGCTCTATTCCCACTGAAGCTCCTGAGTGTTTTGCCATTGATTCATTAATTTGCAGGGAGCAGGAACAACACTGAAGAGCTGTTCCAACACGATTTCTAATGACATCATGTAAAATCATAAAGAAAATGAGAAGTTATGAATATGAGCATTGCTGGGCTTTTCCTCCTCAAGTTCACCATGGGTGTTTTATAGAGCACCATGGAATACAAGTAATAAAAAATGAAGTCTCCAGATGTGAACCTAAGAAAGAACAAGAATCTCTACCAAAAGGAAAAGAAAAGTAGGATCAGGAAGTTCAGATGAAGTTTCTGAGCCTGGGCGAGAAACTGTGATCAGAAAGACACACTTTGTGCTTTCTGCACAGCTTTTCTATTGTGTGAGAGCAGTGTCAAATAGGAAGGAAAACTGGCAGCCATCTTTCAGTCTCACCCTCGGTGCCTGGTAGCATGAAGACGACTGCAAGCATCTAGAGCTGAAGCTGCCTGGAGGCTGCTGCGGATGGGTTTTGCCCCTGGATAAAAACAGTTGCAAGGTCTCTGTGCCAGGGAGAGACTGCAAAGCGCCTGGAAACACCCGGCTCTGCTGCAGGGTCTGGCCTGGGGAGCTGGGAGCTCTGGCTCTGAGGTCACTCAGAGAAGAGGCAGGTGCCAGCAGAATCTCGTTATGGGCGATGCTGTGTGCACAGGTGAAATCCAGCTGGTGGATTTAGAGCAGAGACCTAACACCTCAGTGAGAACAGGCAAGTATGTGTTTATGAAGTTAAAGCTTAGGAAGGAATCCTTCTACACCTGTCTGAATGAAATAGCGCAGATACTCACACACTTGAAGAAGCAGAAAAGGAATGTGAGCTTGGAGTATAATGGGATCCATTTTCTTCCAGCTGTTGCATGACGGTGGCTTTGACGAGATGGACAGAGCAGCAGTCCTGGGCTGGGGCACTTTTCATGTGCTGAAATGTGGCACAGGACAGAAACTGTAACACCCACAGTTAACTTCTGCAGGACATGTTCAAAGTAACCCAGTAGTGGAGTACTTGTGTACTTCAATCAAAGGGGGAAAGGGACCTTGTACCATGAGCTATCTATACCATATTAGCCTCTAATCTTCCCACACATGTGCTTGTAGACTGTACCTTGTCAGGTGTGGAAGGTTTGCTTTGCTCAACTGCAGGCATCATATACCGGCAAAGATACTACAGTCTCCACAGTACCAACCATGTCAAATCACAGGTTGGGATTAAAGGTATGGTCTCACAACTCTTAATTCTTTTGATGTGTCATAAAGTGTATTACTACTGGCTGTGACACAGCATGAAGATGAATGAGGAGAGGCACATGCTGGTGACTGATTTTGTGATACACATTCTTTTGATTGATTTTGTGATATCAAATGTAAAGAGTATTGCAAGTAGTGCTGAAAGAGTGCCTCTAAGGAAATGTGTAATCAGAAATGGCATGGTTTATATCCTTCTGTATTTCTAATCATATTGTTTTCTGATCTAATCTAAAGCCTGGAGGCTTCTAGCTGGGTGAAAATTGCATGTGGAAATAGAATGTAGAGAAGATGCCTGTCATCTTAATATCAAAGCACTTGAGTCCAGGGTGAAAATGGCAGGGGTTTATTTTGGAAAAACAGGCTTTTCCTTCTGTGGGACTCAGAACAACATGATTCAAAATGTCCCAAATCATCTGACTGCAGGAAGTCAGAGTCAGGTTCCAAAACCATGGCCCTGGCGAGGTGTAACTAAATTAACCATGACAAATTCACTGTCTCACCAATATATGCTTAATAGTCGTCTCTTATTATCTTCATCTCATAACTGAAAGGCATAAAATACCTGCAAACACTGTTCTCCAGTGTATTTGTCTTGAGTTTATGCAGCCAGTTGGCTATAACTGGTTCCAGTCATTTCTGCCGTGTCTCTTGGCTTCCTGGTAAAGCTGCTTCAAATCTGCACTAAACTGAACAACCTTGTGCAGAGAATTTAAATCTAGAAATAATGGCTTTCAGATTTGCTTTCGCCAAGTTATTCAACCATCTGACTCAGTATGCCAAACCATGGGAAAAGTAACTGAGACCCCTAAAGTGCACAGCTGAAACAGATCATTGCCCAGGCACAATGTTTAGTCTGCGTACCTCTCTGGTTAGTCTTTTGCTTCAAGGCATAAATAAATGCATTTAGTAGCAGTCATTTTGGGGTTGTCTCTGAGGATCACTGGGACGAGAAGAGTGATGACATGATCAATAAGTGAAAGGTAGCTGTGTAGAAGCCGGGTTAGAGCTAAGCTACTCTGTGAGGGCAGTATCTTTAAATAAAGATGTAGAAGCTGATGAAGAGAGAGGAGAGTGTGAAATCTGTGCTCTTTAAGCCAAATGAAAACATATGGCTTAAGTTTGGCTGTGTGTACGACAATTATCACTGTAAAAGTTATCTGAGTGTTTTCCTCCCATACCAAGAACCAAAAATATCCAGTTTATCCCAGAATTAACAGAATCAAGAAAAACATAGAATCTCCTGAAGTACTTTTGCAGCCCAGTCCCCCTTGAGAGAAATGGAGAGGGTGAGACACCCCTGACATTCAGCACAGGAATCCTAGTTATGCCTCCTCTTTGCCAAGTCCAAATCTGTCTCTTGTGAGAATGCTGCTGGGTTGGTAACGTTCAACATCAAGGAATTTGTGTTCAGAAAGTCACTGGCTCACGAATTCTGGTGGCTGTGGGTTGATCTGGGGGCTCAAAGGGCAATGAACTGCCTTTCTTCCCTCCGCTAGCCACAACTGCACCAGGAGAACCCTTCCTTGAGTGTTACTTGGGCTTCACATTTGCCTTAATCAAAGAAAAAGCACTTAAATCCTTATTAGCCAATGGAAAAAATCCCCTTTCTCATGTGGGCGCATGAATTCTCCCAACAGTTGGAGCAGATTCATGTATCTTCTCACAGTTTGTGTGTTGGAATTTGTCTAGGCAATTCTGACTCCTCTGCAATGAGGTACCATAAAAACATGGATGAGGATGATCACAGGGCTTGCTAACGAAAGCAGCTGAATGTGTAGAGTACATTCCATCTGGTTTATAGCTCCTGTAGCACTGGACTGTTTGGTTAGAAGGCAAAGCCAGAGAAGGTTTCCTACCTGTCTGAAGGCAGCTTCAAAGCCTGTTCAGCCTCTGGTGGGGGCTATGTGTGCCAAGTGGTGAACTTGCAGCCTGGCATTCCCTGCAGCATCCAGCAGGCTCCAGAGTACTGTTAACCTCCGTTTAATGGAATGGGCTCCTGCAGTTCTTCTGTTGAAATTAAGCAATTAAGACATACTCTGTGACATATTCTTCCCTGGGAGGGTGCTGAGGCGCTGGCACAGGGTGATGGCCCAGAGAAGCTG
>JBAFWW010054769.1:0-12130 GCA_036873685.1 Agapornis canus
GCTGTTCCCAGGCTGAAAGTCAAAACCACAGCACTGCACCAGCTACTAAGAAAGAATAAAATGACTGCCACTGCTGAACCCAGGACAATAACATATTAGGGAATCACACAGTAATGATTTTCTGTGCCATATACATGACATTTTAATTTGTAAGAGTGTGGATGATTACTATAGACTGTATATTGTGCTGATAAATAATAATTTTGGTACTGAGGCTTTTCCTAAAAAACACACATTTGGTACCACATGGTTTTAAAAAGCCTGATTCCATTTGTTACTTGAATAGTGCTGACAGTGCAGATGTAGCAAGGCCCCCTTATATCCCAAATATTACAAGATTATAAAAACCTTCACTGTGTTGCTGTGGTTCCATTCCCAGACAGAGCCTGGGGTGAAAAGAGCAAAAATGAAATAAAACACACACACACTCTATTAAAAGAAAATGGCAGTACTGAATTAAAAAAAGAAAAATAAGGCAAAAAAGCCTTATAGTTTATTCACATATTTATTTTTTTCTTTTGTGTTATTCATTCCACCCTTCAGGTCAGGAAACACCGTGGAGCTATGTCTTTTAGGGGTTTTCGTAAATGCTAGCTTTTGTTCAAAGCCTCTTCCTGTTAAAGAAAGTTGATTCTCGGGAAAGATCCAAAATCTCACTTAATGAGCAAAAGTGAGACTCTAATGAAACTTTTATATCCTCATTTTTTAGAGAGACACATCCAGTATCATCCCTCCTGATCCACTTAAGGGCTTGAAAGGCTGCTGGTGCTCAAATACCCTTAGGTGCATTTCTTTTGTGCCACTGCTTTTTACACAGAAGTCCTAATGTCTTGATGGGGCAAGAATTAACTATATTCTGCCATCATTGATTTGGTAGATGTGGTTAACATATGCCTAAAATGCAAAGACACCACCAAGTTTGAGTCAGGGACCTTGAGGAGAAGGCTGTGGTGCCTACTTAAATGGATTTTGGCCTGCAGAATAAATCAGCTTGGACAATTGTGCAATAGATGATCTTGTATCTCACACATCTCAGGAGAAATCACCAGCTACCAGGCTGTGTTCTATAGTTTTGCCAGACAGTATGCTTTTTTTTCAGATGCGATGTATGATCTGCAAATAAATAATAAATCTTGGAGAGTTGTTAAAACACCTGGCAAAATACTCAGTAAAATGATAAGGAGGAAGCATGCACCAATAGAGTCTTTCTAAAATGCCTTGGCCCCAGATACAACCTGCATTTACTAGAACTAGGATGAAGACAAGAGATGGGGTAGGTGGGGAATAAGGATTTTAAGAAACTGCAAGAAAAGCACTATCATCAGATTAAGGACAGCCTTCATAATTAGATGCAGTTTACATTAAAGGCTTTATAGTGATCATCTCTACATTTTACAGGAAATACCTAAAACTAACTGATAACTTTAAGAAGTAAAGTGAATTTTAAAGGAGGTTCAAGCAATCAGCACAACAGGCAAATCACCTGGGCTCAAATTGCTACATTGGAAAAGTGGCTACCGCAAGTAACAGAAGCCTAGATTTTAATTTACTGGATTAAAAATTAGCACAAAAGTAGCCACAATTGTTATTCTGAATTTTACTGAGAAATTCCACAGAAACACCCTGAATAGAGAAGTCCTATTCATTAAACATGGAAAACTGAATTTATAATATTTGGTGGGAAAACTACAATTTAGTTATTATTTTAAGCAGTTTTCAGGAAAGCAGAAGCTTTGCTATACCACCTGAAGTCACCACTGTGCCCACTTTAATAATTTAGTAGAAAACAGTGTTAAACAAATGCCTTGTCAAAAGATTCAAAATCAAACTCAGAGCCATATTTAGTGATGTAAATTAGGGAATAGCAC
Source organism: Agapornis canus (assembly GCA_036873685.1). Lineage (NCBI taxonomy): Eukaryota > Metazoa > Chordata > Aves > Psittaciformes > Psittacidae > Agapornis > Agapornis canus. Next base: position 1,869 of record JBAFWW010054769.1, read on the forward strand.
CAATGAATCCAACAATGAGACCTGTTGGTATTTTATTCAGTCCCAATCTGGAAAAAAATATCCCAAAAGTCTTAGAAATTGATGTTACACCCTTTGGGGACTATCAAATTTCTGAAAAGACAGAGCAATGTAAAATGACCCATTTAAGGAAAGGTGGTCCTAAGAGTAAGCCATCCAGCAGAAGTAACGACATGCACGTCTCCAGTGGAGAATAGTAATATTTTAAACAGTGGTGTCCTAAGATCAGTGATGGTATGCATGAGATATATTTACAGAAGTATGTGAGGGTATCACTTCAAACATTCAGAGTGAACAGATGGGTGACAGCCTTCTTCACAGCTCCAAAAAAGAAAGATAAATAAAATGCATGGTTTTGAGAGGTTTTTTTTCTGTGCCTTGGGTTTTTGCTCCACAAGAAGGTCTCAGGTAGTAACTATAGCAGTTTGAGACTGCTGAGCAACAGAGCATCATACAAGCAGAACCAATAGATTTATCATCATCTGATGACAGAAGTCTTGAAAGAAGACAAGCCTGTAAAATAACACTGGGAGCCTTAATGTGTGCATACAGATAAATTAGTGAGAAATATATATGTCTCTATGTGTACTTTAAGTTTTTGATCTTGTTTATTGATTGTTACTCATTATTTTTAGGTGGCAAAGAAGATGTGGACAACTATACATTTAAGAGATTCTGGGAAAAAAAAAAAAACATTTAATGCCAATTGTTATGATGTCCAGACATATCTTATGCAATGCAGAGCTATTAAAATTCACATACTGAATATAGTAACCCTTTGCAATGATATCCCAACTTCCCATGTGTATTCTCTATTCACATATAATCTCTATTTATGAAGAAACCAGCAATTCTGGAAACAGCTCCCATGTTTGACTGGAAGAGTTGAATCAGAGTTTGAGTATACATTCCAGTGTCTGTGTATACACAAAACCATTTTCACTTGAGCACTTTTTTACTGTGAACATCAAAGTAAGTATCACTATGCACTGTCAGGGTACATTTACATCTTGTACACCCAGTACATTTCCTCACTATGGAATCTTCCTTATGTTTTCAGTCTGGTTTTAAATTTCTCTAGGGATAGTGTTTTCAATCCATTTATCCTTCTCTATGTATTACCTTTAAACAGTAATACTATTTCTGTATAAAACCTCTGCAGAAATGATGAAACCGAAATTGCTTTACCTGAATGTTAACTACGTTGGATATTGATTTCATAGTTGCCCTTCAATATAGAGGACATAAAAGTTCATTTCTGAATTCAGTGAACAGCAATAGGGTCAGACACTTCACTGAAATGTTCTGTGGAGGATCAAATCCCAAATGTCTTTTAACACTATTGAGGTTTTGTCATTCATTATACTACTTCCATTTATATTCAGATGAACTGAAATTCATTCATCCTTTCATTTTGGAGAGTGTTGAGGGGTTTTGTGTCAGTGATTCATTAACAAATTACTGTACACCATGGATGGAATTAACAGAAAGTTAATGTGTTTTCTGTGAAATAAAGGAAAAGTAAGATGCTCAAAATTCAGGTATAGCAGTTATTTGCTTGGAAACTTTGTAGGACAGTGGAAATAGAGACAGTTGAACTGCCAGAGTCATTGTAATCTGAGATTTTCCTGGACATTTGTTAGGAAAGCTGTAAACAGGATACGTCATCCTTCAAACTTAGAAACCGTATTTTAAGGACTTCGATGACATAGATCAGTGATTTAACATAGTTGGATTAAGATAGTAAATTGAAGCAGAAAGAGAAGGGTAGAAGAGGGAATATTAAAAATTTACGTCATCTTGGAGTATTTATCCACACACATTGTGTTTTCAGTATCTTTAAATAACTACTTTGGCAGCTTCTCTTTTCCTGCTGAGTGTGAGGTATTTGAAACTTATTTATTGAAAGTTGTGTTTTGTGGATTTCCATACATAATATGTGCAATTCTACCTTACCAAAAATACCACCAACTTGCTGTTGTATAAGTTTCTGAAAACCCATAAGTCTCTCTTGTCCATTTACTCTGAACTTTGGGCTGAGTTACAAGCTGCACATTATTTTCTCTCTGTGACCTCACTAATTCTTTTTGTTCAGAATTTAATAAGCAGTGAATCTGAACACTCATGGGGATTGCAAGTTTGCACAAATGAAAACTTGCTGGCATTGCTACTTGTGAGCCTCCTCGTGATGGGTGCTATACTGCAGCATTCTCTCAAACACTGCCTATTTCTGTCTTCAGACAGAAAACCTGCTGCACACTGTTGAAGACGGTTAGCAACTCACCATATCAGGTGGATGGTGAAATACATAGGTAACTTAAGAACAGTATGCACTGGGGTGAGCATGCAGCATTTGAAATCCATTCATTATTATTGAACATTTTATCACACATAAACTTCACAACATACTGTGTAGTGCATCATTGTTCATGTTTCAGTGGCAAAGAAATGCCAAAAGAAATAAGCCGGGGGGGAAAGTGATCAGTCATACAGAAAACCAAAGACAGGTCCAGGAATAAGGATCACATTTTCTGGGTCTTTTCCTTAGTATTTTATTGACCAGACCAGTATGTTTAAATGGTAAATATCCATGTGAAATATGAGTCTCATCTGCATTTGCCTAAACTTTGCCAGTATCACAGGCATAAAAAAATATTTGAAGAGATCATCACAGTCTTTCTGGCAGTTTACTGAACATCAAGACACATGGGAACAACACTGTAATTTCCCTTATATGGTGACATGTGGTTACAGGAAGACCTAATGCATGGTACCACTAGGTCTCCTTGACCAAAATAAAGACTAAACAGTCCAGTGTTAACCAGTATCACTCTCACTGCTTTTATAGCAGGCTTTTGGCTGCCATAATTCCTCTCAGAGATGAGCAAAGTCAAGATTAATTAGGACCTCCAAAACCACCACTGGTGTGTCTGTGTTAAACGTATAACACAGGACAGCTGCATGGTGGCTGCTCCTGTCCTGTAAACCTCTCATCAAATGAATTTGCCCAGTCAGTTCAAGGAGACAAAGACCCATAGCGTATTAGTTTCTTTTTAAATAAAATTGAACTGCTATTCTATTGCTACCACTAAAGGAACAAGTTATAGTTTCAACAAGCCTGAGCCTAATATCTTTCCTGAAGGGTAAATATATATCAATAAATGTCTCTCAAAGAACAAAATGAGTGAATTAACCCCAAGCACTGATGAATTCTGCTACAGGTTGTGATCCAAGTTCCTCAAAGGCTTTTTGTGGAGTCTTTTCTGATTTCCTGTCATTTTGAAAGAAATAAAAGTCTACACTTTGTATTGCTTTTTCTTTAGGTAAACACATTTTTATGCTGTCATAAAGAAATCTCCTCCTGCCATTTTCCCCTGCTGTGAACAGCAGCCTATCAAAAAAGAAAAAAAACACCTCAGCTCAAAACTTTAAAGGTCACATTGGAAGCAGGATGTATATTGCAGTTTCAGACACAAGTCTCAAAGACCTGAGAAGTACTCCATTCAAATTCATAAAAGCTGCAGCAAGTTGAGGGGAACTTCAATTTGTTGACATTAAATCTTTTTTTAATGTTCCAAATGATTATCTGAAAGGAAGGATTTCTTTTACAGTGTTAACTACACAAGCATGCCTAGATCAAGTCAATTGAGTTTTGCTAATAGAGAAAGATTGAGTTTTCAAATGTGGGTAAAGAATTCATGAGCCAAAGAAATGAAATAAAAGAATTCCACTTGGTAAAATATACAAAGCTTACATTTCCCTGTGCATTATGAGTAGATATGGTCTGATTTTCTGAGGCATGGTGATTTTTTTCCTAGCGATTTATTTTGTATAGGTGGAGTGACTACACGGACCTATAAATGAATTTGCATGTTTTTCACTCTATCTCAGAAGTAGCTGTGGTTTGTGTATTGCACCTGAATTAGCACTGAAATAACCAGCTCAAAAGGATGACAGACTCCTGCGCAGGGAGCTGACTCTCTTTGCCTCCGAGCTTGTGCTGGTTATAAAATAGGCATGATCCCATGAATTGTTTTTGTTCACTGCTGAAGCTCTCAAGCTATAATGAACTTTTGACTGAGACTGCTATGATATTCTCCAGCAGAAACAGACGGGGAAGTCTTAAAGACTCCGTGGAAATAATGGTGTAGTTGATGCACTATCAAGTTCTTGCTGGACTTCTTTCCCACAGTTAAAGAACAGAATCTGTTAAATGATGGATCACCTTCTTATTTGTTTCACTTCTCTTGTCTGGGAAGATCCTATTCTAATGGTGCATTCATTAGAAAGGGTTTCCATATTGGTGCTGTGCATGATGGAAATAATACACAAAAGCCTTCTCAGACCCTGTTCTATCTTAAATAACCCACACAGGTGGCATTATTACAGTGTTGCTGGCAACAAGAGGGAAAGGATTAGGCTATGAAAAGATCAGCAAAAATAAACAGGACACAGAATACTGTGCAAGTGTGACTGAAGAACCGAGCATTAGAGTACTTATTTAACTTTTATTGACTTTACTACTCACATACGGTTTTAATTTTATCTTCCACTGTAAGTTCACCTCAAGTTCAGAAAAAATGCACAATTAGAAAAGGATCATAATTTTTTTAAAAAAGGAAACAACTGTATATATATTTATATGCCTAAGTATATATGCAATTTATATCTATACGTAAAATAAAAGGGTCTTCTCTTATCAACAGTGTTGGTAATACATAGCAGAAGTAAATGTGATTCCACAGCCTAATGGTTAACACACCTTACCAAAATCACGGTCCATTAGGTCACTATTTTTAGGATTATTGTAGGCTCTAGAGCTCCCTATCACTAATGTGGTTTCAGAGAAGCATAGACAGTGAGATGCACCTTCCAAAACCTGGAACATGCAACCAGATTATTTCTATATATTCAATTATTTACTTTCATGTCAGGAATACTGGAGAGCCTAAATGAATAAAGAATTCAGGTCCTTGGGGGGAAAAAAAAATAAACATTCTTTTCCAGTGATTCCATTTTTGTTCTTGGTGTGTTGCAGCCTAGCACCTTTTGCCTATGTTGGATTAATGAGCTGGTGTTGATGGGTGTCTCTCCACCACCATTTCAGTTTCAGTCTGGTGCAGCCTTGTGGAAGTAAATCTCCCCCATCTCCTGTGATCTCACTTTGGTATAATTTCAGATATGTCTGTAGTCATTAATTTCATAGAACTTCATCAACTGGAAGGAAAAAGTAACAATTCCAAGTGGAAGAGGCAGAGAGGTGGGTGGAGGAGAGAGACTCAACTGCCAAAATGCCTTAAAAGTAATAAACCTTCCTCACTGAGCCATAGAAAAAGGCCTCTTCAATGTCCAATAGAACATAACACTAGACTAGTAGGATATGAATAATGTGTCCTTTCAAGCAAACAGACTACATAGGATTCTTGGAAATAGACTTTGTCAACACTTCATGGAGATAGGGGAAGGTAAGATTTACCTTCATTCTCTATTCCTGCCAATGTTCTGCACACAGCTTCTCCCTCCCTACCCGGGGATTAAAGCCAAAGAAAGCAGAATGAAACGCAGAAAGATAAGAAAAATCCAGTCACTTTGATACTGCCTGACTGTTCTTTTTCTTCATGTGTTTGGGAAAATCGAGTGCCAGAAAAAAAGAGGAATGAATTAAAAAAAAAAAAACAACAGTAAAAGCATTAGATGAAAGACTTCTTGATTTTTTTATTCTAACTTCTGTGCAAGAAGTAATGGTCCATATTTCCCTACTTAGTAAAAACAAACAATAAGCAGAAGACAGGCTCTGAAGCAAAACTCTCGTTTCCAGTATGTTTTATAATGCCTTATCAAGTCTGATCTCAGAGAAAAGACATTGTACACAATTTCTTGCCTTCCATGTCTGTGTCTCATATATTTAGCATGTAACTGTTGATGGCCTTGTCTAAACCTCATCTACATGCCACAACAACAAGAATTTGTATAGTGACCCATTAAAGCTTTGCTACTACCACCTAAAGGAATATTAAACCAGAAGCCATAGCGATATACAAAGGCAGGAATTTTCCTTGTTGGTTCCACCTGAAGCTTTAGCAAGTACTTAGTCTCAAGTCACTTGTTCATTAAAAGAAATTGCCTCCCATGATGAAAGGAGAGCTCCACAATCTCTGGGGTTTAAGTCCCTTTTCTATATAGTACAAATGCAGACATATGAAAAATAATCTTCAGACAAATTTTCTTTGCTATTTCACAGTGATACATCAAACTTGAGACTTGTAAAAGTCTCTCGGAAATTACTTAAAACAAGACCACTGCTCCTTTTAGACAATTCTATTTGCTAAGGTGGCCTTCAGAGGCTGAGCTGGGTGTGAATTGCTGCAGTTGAGGTCATTCTATTTTGAAGGCAGCCTTTTTCTGAAGACAAAGTAGTTCTGGAAAGTGTAAGCTGCTTTTTCTCACCTTGGTGTGATATTAACTAGGAACTTCTATTGTGATCAGAGTCAACACTGTTATCTGCAGTTATTCTTATGTCAGAAGAAAAAGGGCTCTTAATCCCTTATGGAAAAGCATAGCAGAGGGACTACCATGTTATAAAATCTTCACAATCTCCCATGGGTAGTACTTCTCATTTACAGTACTGCCAAGAGGCAAGTTTGCGCAGGCCAGAGTTTAGGATAGCACGTTTTTTGTCTGGTTGAGTTTTGGAATCATATATTTTCCCAGGCAATTTAACCCTGAGGCACCCTTTAAAGTATAACCCACACTTGTCTCTTTCCTAAGCCAAATGAATATTCAGAACTGGAAACAAACGAACATAGAGGATTAACTCAGGAACAGCTTTTAAATGATGAATGATGAAGAAATATGGAAAGATATGAATAACTATGAATGAGCTGAACAGCTTAACAATGTAATTGGGAAACGTTTAAACTAGTCAGAGATCTACTGTCACAGTTTTTAAAAGGTGAGGTTATATAAGATAGGGCTGAAAAGTACAGATGTACCTTCTGGCTGTTTAAGGTGAGTAACAATGGAAACTGTTATTCTTGGGGACAGGGAACAAACACAGTTTATTACTTTTCCTATAAAAAGTCAAACTCACTGGAGGCCAAGAAGTGCCTCAATTTATACATGGTGTGAAGTCAGAATAGTCTATGGAGTTGTACTAAAAATTAATATAGTGCATTTCAATGCTATGAATTTAGTTTGTAGGTGGGCAGTACAGTTTAACATATGTTTAATCAGACTGAAAATGCAAATGATTCAATGAATGACAGTGAGAGCAACTCAAAGGGCACAGTTGGCTGTTATATGGGTTTGCTGCAGAATCGTAAAACCAAATAACACATCTTGGTTATAAAAGTCTGAATGATCTGAAACAAATCATTCATTTTGTTTCACTGTCAATTTTTCATCTGTGAAAAGGGGATCATGCTGCTTACAGCATGTGGTGAAAATGGATCCATTCAATTTGAAACTGTAACCAGAAATCCCTTGAGAAAAAATAATTTACTGCATTAGGTTGCTATATTTAAGTAACATTTATGTATAACTATATCAAGTATTTTTCAGCCAGAAATTTATTCATTTAAAATTATGATACTGCAAGTTGATCTGCATTGAACTCTATTTAGACAGGCATGGAAGGTCTCCATACTTATGGTGTTGTTTTAAACTGGATAACTACTTGCATATAACTTGCTTGCAGAAGTGTTTCCACTTCACCTATCAGTGGGAATCTGCAACATGACAGTGTTATTTGCCTTCTGCTCACAAAAATATAACACGGCTGGCTGCATTTTAACAGGATTATTGTCACCCCATTTTGAATTTCTCCATATAATTGCTGAATCTATTGTTTCAGCTTTCATAAATAGAAGGAACATAGGAAGAACAAGAGCCATGGAGTCTGTATTTATACTGTATAGTGAGTGAACCACACTCTAACTATTGTAACATGAGCCAAGTGTCCTGGCACTGAAAATAAATGTGTTGACACAGAATGTATCTTATGCTAGTAAAAGATCTTTTCCTGGAGTATCTTCATTCTTGTCCCAGGCCTCATGCTAGAACCTGGGCTGCAGCATGGCAACTGGAAGAGTGATCTTCTGAGTGTAAAATCATCACTGTTTGCTGCAGTGGTCCAGGTACAGCTTAAAAACAAATGCAATGGTGAGTGACAACAGCAGGTGGGCAAACTGCATCCCGCACTTTGACTGTGTGATGTCTGCAGTTGAAAAGGAGCATGACAGACTGAACAAGTCTGCAAATGCTGCTGGAGAGTTACTAATTTGCACAAGTGGTGCTAATGCTGAAGCAGAGTCTTCAGTCCAAGCCATCATGTTCAGGTGTCTGTCCTAGGCCAGGACCTCAGCTCTGCTTTCCCTGAAGCACACAGGGAGACCTCAGACCCTGGCTGAGCTGTTACGTAGATCCAGGAGTGAAGTTTGCAGGTTTCACATATTGTCCTATTTGGTTAAAAAAATTAAATGGTTGCAATGTTATCAGTCATACCAAACTAAGCACAGTTTAATATCCTCTTTATTCTCCTTGATTACTTTGTGTGCTCCCACATGAGACACAATACCCAGCATGTTACTGTTCTGCTTTTCCATTAATTTTAAGGTTTCCTTCCAGATCTGTCTGTGAAATTAGGAATACATACAAAATTGCAGCTTTCCTGTGTTCCCTTTCAGTAAAGAAGATATTTTCACTGCTTTTTAAAGGATAAAGAGAGCAAGGATCTGCAAAAACAACCAACAGTTTTATAATCTGGTTTCATTAGATAAAAAACGATGGTTTTATTTCATTCACTGAAGTTAGAATAAACTAACATTATCTTTAATCCCTTACATTCTCAGATACTTTTCACCCTGAAGTTTTCTGGCAGAATAAGGAAGGAGTTGAGTCCAGTATAAATAAAAGTTTTATCTGGGTGACTTTCAGGAATCACATCTGTTGTATAGCATGAATAAAAGTTAGAAAATGTCCAAATAAAGGCTTAAAAAAAAAAAAAGAAAAAAATCATATTTTCTTTCTGGGGAATAAGGTGGTTAGGATTTGAAAATTTTACTATTAATCTACCTTCCCAAGTTTACCTTCACTGAATTTGCTGTTTCAGAACTCTCCTATGGATGATTAATTTGGTAGATTATATAAGATTTTACTTTACAACTCATATAAAAAAAAATTAAAAAATGAAAGCATGGCTAGGGAACAGATAGACCTTTCATATTTCCAGATAGATGTTTCCTTTACTGATACCTTATTTGCCAGCACTGTTTCTTAATTTCTCTTTATTATTGCTTTTTATTTAACAGCTCCTTGCACCTGCAGATTTGAAAACATTGCAATGTGGACTGACATAGTCATAAGCAAAATCTGTGAAAAGGAAACAGGCCCAAGGTGATAGACTCACTTGGCAAACACTGCAAGGTTGTCCAGTCATAGAAGTACCATCTACCATACTATCTGTTGCAACACACTGGAAAATATTTTACTTCTCTGCTGGTAGTTGAACACTTCATGATTAGGATGAGTTCATTTGCTGCTTATCTGAACAATTACTGGAACGTGGAACTGGGATCTTTAGCAGCTAATATAATGCTAAGTAATAATAATTACAGTGATTACAGTTGGTAACAAAAAATAGCTTTTTGAAGTAGCTTTTAGATATTGTTGCCTGTGCTCATATTTCCATGTAATAGTGTTCCTTTAACAAGAAGGATGGGTCAGTCTGCTTGGATGCATGGAAAGTCCTCTGCTATAGACTTCTGTGGGTACACATAAAGAGTGCTAAATGCTGTTAAGTCACTCCTGCATCTGTGGTTCTTCCTTACCACAGGAAAAGATCTCACTAGATGTGGAGGTAGGATGTGGGCATGGTGGCATTTCTTTTTCCAAGAGTATAATGAACTTCCGTATCCTGCATCTGAAACTACTGAGTAATGGGTGTCAGTGGTCTGGCTTGGTCCGTTTCCTTCTTATAGCTCAGCAGCCTGCCACTGAAACGGGAAAATTAATTTCCCTGTCTTCTAGTAAGTGGGATTAAAATGTACTACAAACAGCAGCCATGGATGGTGTATCACTTAAGGACTTAAATAAAAGGTTGTTAATTTTAGGGATGTTTTCAAGTATTTTACATAGAATATCCACAGAATACCCACTCATACTTTCAATACTAATTCTAAGAGATGTAAGTAGGCATAAATCATAACCTAAAGGACTAATAAAAAAAAAAAAAAAAAAAACAAAAA
>JBAFWW010054773.1:0-10484 GCA_036873685.1 Agapornis canus
AGGGTGAGAGAGGGGGGTTGAGTGAGTGAATGAGCTGCCTGGTTGGGTTTAAACCGCTACATACTGCTAAATCCTTACTTGAGTATCATCCAAGCCCATGTTTAGTTTAGCAAATCACGTATCTAAGCCTGATTTCTTCAATACATTGCAAGTATACAACAGCATAAGAATCAAGGGTCAGTTGTTATTGCCATATGGTATCAATAAAAAGCTTTGATCTAGCATATAATGTGTGCAGACCGTGCCTTAGATGCTGTAATGTTTCAAGGATGTGTAGGAGATAGGTGGGAACTGTGTGGTTCCTTTGTGTGCAAAGATGGACAACCTAGCCAAATCTTTAAAAGCTTTGTGCCTTTGCTGACAATCGTCAGCAAAATGTGTCTGAATCTGGTTCTGCTAGGTAAATTTTGCCCATTTACCTATCACAAGTAATCCCCAACTGGGATAATCTGTTCACTAAATGACATATGTTAAAAGGATTGAGTTTTGGAGAAGAAAGAATGTGTCTTCTCCATTTCTTTTTGAATGGAAAAGCTGATGGAGCACCTCCACCACACAGTTTCCTAAATGTCCAGCAAAGACTCCAGGTAGTCATCTAATCTACTGCTCTTCCTGAAGGGTTAGGATACTTCTGATAGGAAAGAAAGTGAAACAAAGTTGATACATTTCTGAATTTATTTCTCTTCTATTTAGTGACCTGTGAAGTCAAATTTGCTGAAGAGTGGAATAACATAGAGGAAGACAAGGATTATGAAAGGATTATGTCCTCAAAAAAGCAGACTGGTTTTCAAGAAGGCAAAATGCAAGGTCACATGCTATGGACTAATAGCAAGGGGCAGAATCATGTTAAGATAAACAGCTATTTGTGCAAAAGGTAATGTTGGCAAAATGACCAATCGGGATAAACCAGCCATGAAAATATTTTTGATGGAAGGTTTCAGCCATCAGAAAAATAACATGTTGGATCAGTGGGGGGGGGGACAGGATGGGACGGCACTTTTAACGGTTTTAGTTTGAGAAAGGGATTATTTGCCTAGTCTGCCAGCAGTAGCAGCAGGTGGCACTGAGAAACCAAATGGCTCCTTTCCATCTATGTTCTGCAGAGTTAATCTGGTTCAAATTGGTATTTTTACTTAATAAAGTGAAAGGAAGGAAACTCAGCCACTAAGGGAGACTTACAGTTCAAAATAGTTTTGTTATGGAAGTCACAACAAAACCACGTAAGGGTTTTCACCATACTATCCACTAAAGAAACAAATCAAACAATCAAACACTTAAGTAGGTTTCATGTAACATAACTTAGACATCTTAGATTTATGTTTTTAAATATGTTTCATGTAGCTTGAGTTATCCCTTTTTAATCAGGTAACTTGAATCCTCCCTTTTAATCATGGTATAGAAAAGGGCTGTGCTAGAAAGTAATTTATTGGATTTATCTTCAATACCTTCATGCAAATTTCAAATCTTATTACCTTTTTGAGGCACTGGTTTGTTAATGTCACAGTTTTGTTTAAAACTTATCTTTTCCAATTTATACACAAACATATCATTTCAGGTTACTTTTATTCATCTTATGCAAGTTTCTTTATGAAAATATAGGTTGAACTCTCCTTTATTAAATATGAATTAATACACAATAAAATTATTCAGAACATCCCCATTTACCATTGTAAGAATGTAATAGATGATGTAAACAAATCTGTGACTACTTTACTAGCAAGAAAGAAACCATGTATCACTATGCTGACCTGTAATTGGCAAAATAATTTTCTTCAAAATAAATGCAAGTAAGAAAACTAGAAAAGAAGAAAGAGTGTGAAATAGTTGTTCTCTTACATTCAGGTTTGGAGGTACGTCTGTTATAACAGCTTCAGACTACAGTAATTTATAGATGGACAGATCACTGAACATTCATGTCAGATTATGAACTTCTGAACTGGTGATGAAGTAAATTCAGTAGACGGTTTTTCTCTTTGCTTTACAGACAGAATCCAAATAACAGCACCAAATGCACAGCCAGTGTTCTCATGTGTTGCTAAGACATGACTTTAGAATTCAAAAGATCCATTTACCTAAGTTTAAGTGGGCTTAGTATTTTGTACAAGCCTAACTTAACACAGAAAATAAGATATACAAAAGCATATTTCTAAAAGGCCACTTATATTAAACTATCAAAACAGTTAGACTTTCTGAAAGAAAAGTTAGACTTTCTGAAAGAAAATATCTAAACATCCTCCTATTTCGTCTTGGTAAATGTTTTTGACACCTATCAGCTATGAGTTAGAAAGAAAGAAGGATAAAGAAACAAGCAAACAAGCAAGGAAAAGAGGGTCTTGAGAGGGAAGGAAGAAATTCTAGATAGGGTCCTCAGAGAAAAAAAATATTAGGAGACTAAAAAAAAAATAATATCCTGACAAACTGTCTTCAGTATTCCAGCTCTAACACATTTCATTAATTTTTTTTCCATACAGCCAACTTACACTACCAAAACTTGTTTAATTAGCCAGATGATCTAGGTATGTTAGTGGTTATTGATCAGACATGATGAATTAAATTCTTTAACCTTCACTGACAACTTGGGAACAGTAAGTTCACACAGGTAATACACACAAGTAACTCATCTGAATTCATTAGAACTCTTCACGTGAACAACAGTTGTAAGAGATTAACATTGTGGTCTGAGGTAGGTTTTTGTTGCCTGGAGGGTATGAGAGCCCTGCTCTACCCTCTGCAGTAGGCACCGGGACTCAGGAAAAGAAGGGAGTGAACAAGGTGTACCATTCTTGCAGAATTCTGCGGCAATATAGCCAGTAGAGAGATTTGGGCTAATCTTCTCTGGTTTTCACATGTGATTGCCTAACATGAGAGAATAAGAGAGCATCTGGACTCACAGCACCTTGTAGGCATTGTGTTTAGCACCCTTAAGATTGTTATTGAACCAAGATTGTTGCTTTTCAGGATTCACAGGTCTTCCTTTTGCTGCTGTGTCTGCAATATTATTTGCCAAGCTTTATCTGCTATCTGTCTGACTCTTTATATTTTCTTATTTTACACCAGAAAAGTACTCAGATTTATTTCTATTAGTTTTTGTATGTTGTGTTTTTGATAACATTCAAATTTTGGAGAAGATTCTGGATCTAGCTCTTACCGAACAAAACCAGCCCTGACTCTTTCCTTATCAGAGAGATTAGTCCTTTAAATTAGGGGTTTCTACTGGAAGTCTTTAAGCATTTTCCACAAGGCCAGGACCTGCATTCTGTTGACATCAATAGGAAGCCTGCAACCTAAGCTCATCCGGTATTAAAGTGGATATTTTATTTGCTGAGCTATATGTTGTTCCTTAGCCTCAGAACTTAATTGATATTTAGAGTGATGGTATTCTAGCAACATAGATTAGCTTTAGTTAGATAGTATTTTTCTTGCATTGATTCCCAGGAAGATTTAAATACACATCTTCCAGTAATACTAATCGGAGGTACATTTCTTAATCTTTTAGGTCTTTAAGGTCTCTTTTCAAGAAAGCAAAAATCATTATGCAGCATTTGAGGAAGCTAAGTGATTCTGAACAAAAACTTCAGCAGCAAGTACAGTCTTCTTGATAGCATTTGCTTGCATACAACCTGCTCCATCCTGGATTTTAATGGTCATTGAAATAATTAAAGCAGTGAATAGCAGGAATTAAATCATGGGTTGATCTTACCATTGAGATAAACACTTTTAAATAATACAGACACACTAAAAATGATGACATTCCTAATGCAGACAGAAAAAAATAGCACATACTTTTCAATACTACATCAACTAAGGCTTCCATGAAGAGCTCTTCTCACAATAATATAAAGAAAAAAAGTGGGAGACCTGGCTAACATCACAACTTCCATAATTTCTAATATGTGTGGAGACTTCCTAACTCTGGTTCAGCTCTATTGTATTCATTTTGGTTCTATTTTGCATAAGCAAATGCCTGAGAGCTAAACAGTAGTATCAGCAGCGATACAGTACCAAAGTCATTGACGTAACACAGCAGCACATTAAGACACAATGACTGACATAGACTGTTTTAAAAATATTAAGACCAAATAAAGAGTTTCATCTTCTTTGGTACATCTCTGACATTACCTGCTGTTTTTCTTCCTAGTGCTGTTTGCTTAATCTATTATAAATGTTTATTTTACTATTCAAGGGAAATAGCTTTCTGAGAAATTTACTGGATATTTATTTCACTTTACTAACTAAAAAATTAATTTAGAACTAGAACTCTCAGTGTGACTGCATTTGATAAAGACATATTTGTTGGTTGGATCTAATAAAGAATAATCACGGAAGTTTTCTATGAATACTTTCAGCACTTCTCAGGTAAAAGTGCTAACCACATAATTACTGATGACTTTTTGTTTCTTCACTAGCCGGCATTTGTCCTTTTCATACTGTAGCCATACTGGGATCTTAAGGAGAAAACTCTTCTTCAGGCTGTACCTGCTACCCATGTGAAATCTGCATTTTATGCTGCTTCATTATGCTTTTTGTCCTATACAGGACTAAAAAAACACTGCTTTGGGTCTCAGTGTTTTTATGAGGTAACTATATACTGCCCTGTGTCATAGCACTATTAATTGCTATACGAAATTACATGGGCATATTAAGATACCCTTCTTGTTGTATTTATTTTGTGCCAGTGTGATCCTGGCCAAGAAAAGGGATAGAAGATCTTGAGGAGAAGAATAGGCTCTCATGAAACAGCTGAAGTGAAATGGCAAGCTGAATACAAGACACAAATCTCACTAGACACAGACACTAAAATCCAAATTGAAGATGTTTCCGTATTGCTACAGTTTCTATAGCCTGGTGTTAAAACTGGAGTTTCAATTGTTTCCTGGGACTTGATACTACAGATGTTCAGGTTTCCTGCTGTACTTAAAGAAGCCCAGGTGAGTTATCATCATTAACTATCAGATTCATATGGCATAATGTTCTTTGTCATCACTTCTCTGGAGAGAAGATATTGCAGCTGTCTGTAGAAAGGATGCATATTCTGGGGCTCTTTGCTAGCACAGTTAAACAAATTTCAGAATACAGCTGTCACAAATCAGAACTAAAAATAAAATGAAAAGCATCTATTCACAGCAGAGACAGTCTCATTCTGAGTAGCATTATTTGAGGTTTATTCCTATTGCACTCTCCTTGCTTTACAGATTCATTAATATTGCAAAGCATAGAAGAGCTGCTTTTGTGTCCACATCAAAATCATTATCCTGATAAATACTAATTAGCACCTTTGGGCTCAATCATGTTCCCACTGCAATCAATGTCAAAAAAAAAAAAGGTTTGATTTCAATAGAAAAAGAATAAGGTCTTTTGTCAGTACCTTCAGAAAGGTCAAACAGAGGCTGATCTACCTTCCTGTATCTGGAGTCTTCACTGTTTGTATTGCTAACTTTCATTCAAACTTCCCAACAGCAGCAAAGCTGAGATCCCTAGAGGCTCAAACTTTATTGGCATTTTAAGTCCAGGAGTTAACATTCTCAGATATGCTAAATTGTCTCTGGAATGTCAGCTCTGGAAACTTTCAAAAAGCTCAGTCTTCTGTATGTCGGATTTTTAATGCATTTAAGTGACCATAGGTGCTACTTTGCCTGGGTTTCCATTTAGGAGCAGAAGATTCTTGTACAGCTCCACCACTGATTATACCAAAATTTCCACCGACAACTGATTTCAGCAATAACCTTTAAGTGCTCACATACAAAATGTCCAAAATAAAATAGTATAGAAGGTCTCTAGGTTTGTGTCTGGAGAGCTTAGATAAAATAAGGACAGACCTAATCTCTGGTCCCTGCTCCTTGAATGTCTTATTCATTAATGCTTCAGTAAAGAAAGCTCTGAAACACTATTAAGAATGGGACTGGAAACTTGGAATTCTCTTCTGCTAGAAAGGCCTTCGATTTATTTTAATTAAAAAAAAAAGTTCCCTTTCAGCCCCCCCCCGGCTATGAATGTGTCATTTGTTCATAAGTTTACAATTAACTCAGATATTTAAGTTGCTTTAAAAATTGAGGTATGGGTTGTTGAGTCACATGGGCTCAAAGAAATCAGATATATAGCTCTACAAAGATCCTCTTTTCCTCTTATTTTCAACAGAAATTTAGGAATCTTGACAGTTATAGAAAATCTAGTAACCATTTATCCAGCTTTTTAGCACTCCTAAATCTTCTCTGAAAAGATTAGCTAATGTAATATTTTAAAATTCTGAATCCCCTATGCAATGGTATAGAAGAGTTTCAAAGGCAACACTGTTGCAGAGAACATCTATTTGTACAAATAGACAGCTCTTGTGACCTGGACAAGGAAACTTGCATCTGTTCCTTGGATAAGGCTTCAGCCAGTGTCAGCCAGACAATTGTTGTAAATCTCTGGTGGTAGTTATAAGTCATATTTCTTGAGTCAAAAACTTGCCTTCTGTCTCACTTTAACTGCTAGCCTTTATAAAAAAAAAGTGAAGAAGCACAAAATGCTTCTGAAGTTAAATTTGTTCACTAATGATACTGTTCTAAATTACTCTGGTAAAGCCTCGTTTATATGTAGCAGTATTGTCATTCTTCTTAGCTCCTTACAATAAACAATTATTAAGAGTCCTTGTTTAAAGATCTGATTCATACAGGAAAAAAGACTTATAGTGTGTTAAATGCTACTATAGTAGCATTAGATATATTATATATAGTGTGTTAAAATGGCTAATACTGTTGCATTTCAGATGGGTCAGCCCCTTAATTGCACAACCTTGGGAGTTTGAGGTAAAGAATTTAGTACCAAAATCACTGGTAGTACACAGTACTTATTCCTTGATTAAAAGATACTTTATTGCACTGTGTTTACATGAGTAGAACCCATTTTGGGGAAATAATTTATTCAACAAGTTTATGCATATTTTTCCTGCTTATGAATTATCTGCATGCTTCCTATTAGTTTGCTTACCCAGTAAAAGTATCTGATGAGCTCTCAGGCCCATGTCTGTCATTTCACAGCTCTTGTGGGAGCAGGACTGCACAATATTCCCTTGAAACTTACTGCTACATTTAAGTGAGAACAAAAATGCATTGGTGGCACAAGTTAGCTGCTTGCTCTCTAACTGTCTCTCACTGCAAATCAGCAAAGAAGGGACACTCACTCTTTTTCTGGACATTTTCTTCCCAAGATTCGGTAAGAGGTTATCTATGTTTTCAAGAAAATTGGAAGGAACATTTCAATTTAAGCCATTTAAGCCAAGAAATTGCAGTTATTAACAGAAAAGCTTTAGTCAGGTGCTATGAAAGGATTTGAGGTTTTCAGAGAGCTAATATTGTCCCATTCTAATCTCACTTCAAATGTTTGTCTACTCAGCCACAGCATATCTGCTGACATAGAAACACAACTGTGGATCAGAGACCTTGAGCACTTGACACAAGGCACTTCACATCACAGATAACCAAGTCCTAAAATTTTAATCAGCAATTGAGTCTACCACTACCTAGGTTATATAATATTTGTACAGAGAGGGTGAAAATTTCCTCTCCAATTCCGCTTCTGTGAAAATGAACAATTCCTTTATTTTATTCTCTCTCATGAAGTAATTTCTCCATTCCTCTGATTATCTCAGGACATTTTTTGCATGCCTACTTCATTTTCTGCTTATCTTGAGAAGGGGTGATGTTTTTCCAGGAAATGCTTTACAGATGCCTTGGATGATGACACTAACAGTTTCCTGTTTCTAGTGGAATTATTTCCCCTGATTGAGGGCATCCAAAAACCACAGTTGCCTTCTCCAGCTACTGATTGATGGATGTACCCAAGTCTTTCCCCTCTGTCATTTCCAACTGATGGACTTCCAATTCAAAGCATAAATTATTAGTTCTCAAGGGAGCAGCCTTGCATTTTGCATTATTACATTTCATCCCAGAGCCACGACTCCAGTTCTCAGGGTCAGACTACTTGTAGAATATTCCAATCTTCCTCTGTAGCAATAAAGCTTCCTACCTTATTGTCATGAAATTTCAGTGGCTTGTCCTATATATGTGCCAAGCTTGTCAGTGGACATATTAAATAAAATTACCTTCCAGACCCATCATTGAACAATTCTATCCATGCACAAGATACTCCTGCATGGGATGATCTGAATCTTATCCATGGCTCTTTCCCCTTCACTTTTTCCTTAACACCCCCATTCACTTTACAAAATTAAAAGAGCTATGAAATTCATATGAATTAGATCTTGTAACTAGGAAATTTGCTATCTCATCAGGGAAAAATATGTGTTCCAGTACAGATCTTATAAAGACTTTTCCTTACTTTGCAACAGAACAAAAGAACACTTGCAGAGAGTCTGACCAAAGGCCTGTCTAGCTCATGATCTTCTCACTGACAGCCATCAAAAGCAGGTGTCTAGGAAAGAGCGTAAAATTAGGACATGGAAGCTGTGATACTTCTGTAGGTTGTTACCCTAACCTCCCAAGATTTGTGAGTCAGGAATTTCCTGATGCATGTGGGTGCCTGTGTTTCATAGCCTTGGGAAAGTTATTGAAATATATATATATCAGCTGTTTTCCTTTAACACTTCTCTTGCTTCCAATTATACATCACAGTTCGTTCTTAAATAGAAACAAAACATGAGCCATTTCTTCTTTCTGCAACGTTTATAATGTTTGAGTCTGGTTTGGGTTGCTACTCCTTGCTCATTTTTTAAGCTTTAACTTACAATATCTGTCTCAAATTGACTGTTGCCAATTCTCACCTTAACCATAAAGTATTTGCATTCTGAAAAAGAGCTTTCTTTGATGGCAAAATCTTCCATAAAATTGAACACAAGCACTTTGTTTTCTCCTAACTCCCTCTGTGAGATCATATTCATCTAGTCCTGACTGGAGCTATTTCCCACAAGTTTCCTCCTCTATTTGGGACACAGTGTCCTGGTATCTTTCACATCTTTGATTTTATGGCATTTCAAAGTCTACTCAGATCATCCACCTTTGCTAACTGAATCTACTATAGATTCTAAAACTCTCAGAGACATCAAGAACCTTAGTAATAGACCAACTTATTTATATATTCTGTATAACGGGAAGCTGAAGACATGTTGACTTCCAGTTGAAATGGTTTCAGATAACTGGTTTTCATCCCCATTGCTTTCTTAGGGTTTTTTATAACTGCCTGCTTTTCAAGAATTGCTATCCTTTTGAGTATTTTCAAGTGATTGCTCAATCCTGAGCAAAGCAAGGCAGGCTAATTTAAAGTCTCAAAGGTGATCTTTGCTAACCTCGCACTTGTTGTTTGAAATAGACTAGAATGAACAAAGGACCAGCCCTTCTAGTAAAACCAATAAAAAAGCAATCTTCAAGACGATATGGCAGCAACAGTACAGGATGAGCTTGATGGTGGTAGATATTTGTCCAGGACACCTACAGGCAGAAAATTATATGCTTGTACAACCTAATGCTATCACAATGAAAAGTCAGACAGGCTACCTCAAAGCATCTTTCACAGATAACGTTTATTAGAAAACATTATAAAATTATAAAAAACTATTTTTGCATAACACTCAATGAGATTAGTGTTTTAAGGGTAACTCGTGCTTAGACATGATTTTTTTATATAGTAAATTTTTAAACTTACTTAGGTGTCATTGAGAAATTAAAGAAATTATTTTTTTTACATGATAGCTATTCACAGTCTCCTTCAGAACACAGCTGTCTCCTGAAATTTTGGTATCAAGATAGCCAAACACAGCAAGTATGAAACCCTTGAATAATAAAAATTTAAACACATTTTGTCAGGTGATACACACTGATCAAAACACTAACAATTTCTTTCTTTAAAAAAAGGGGTCAATAAATATTTAACCTGGAGACCACCAGGTACCCAGGATTCCATTGTTACAATATAGAGGTATGGCAGCTGTACAACACTGCTTTGGTTATAAAACCAGGACCTTGAACTTGCATGACAAAAAAAGGTCAGTTGAAGCATGCTGCTTCCTGAGAATGATTCATATTATTGCTACTCTTAAAAATCATTTCTCCATCTGCAGATGTTGTTAGCTTTCGAATATGCAAATCCATCAAATCAGAAGTGATGACTTTTACCTCATTGTATACTTGATTTGTTGGTGAATAATATACACATTCCTGATAAATTAAGCCAAATTGTATATGGGCTCATGTAGCCATCCATCTTTTCAGATCTCCTTATTCCACTTTCACTGTTGATAAAGCCTTCTGTGATCTGATTTTATAAAGAGATAAAAAAAAAATCATAGTTTATATGTTAGCTTAATCTGTTTGAAACCATAATGGGATACAAAAGACTATTCAGAGCAGCCCTGTGGAGAAGGACTTGGGGGTCAGAAACTGAACATGAGCAGTGTGTGCTTGCAGGCCAGAAAGCCAACCGTATCCTGGGCTGTATCAAAAGGAGCGTGACCAGCAGGTCGAGGGAGGTGATCCTGCCCCTCTACTCTG
>JBAFWW010054774.1:0-11971 GCA_036873685.1 Agapornis canus
AAAAACAAAAAAAAAAAAAAAAAAAAACAAAAACAACAACAACAAAAACAACAAAAAAAAAAAACAAAAACAACAACAAAAAAACAAACAAACAAAAAACACAAAAACAAAAACAAAAAAAAAAAAACACAACCCAAACCAAACAAGCAAAAAAACCAAAATACTCTGATCCTTCACAATTAGTCAAACCTATGCATTGTATAGGTCATTGTATAGGTCCTCATTACCTTGATTTTGACATCATCTTGCTGACATTCAGGACATTCCTCTATGAGGAAAAGCAGTGTTTTTTCCAGTTGGCTGAATGCTTTTGCAGCTCAGAATTGAGCAATTCAGACTAATGTGTTTGCTTTTATGTGTGCCCACAGAGATCATATTATAGACCAAATATTTGTAAAACTTTGAATAGCTTTTAAATAAAATTTTAGGGATTATTAAATGTTAGAAGGAAGAAAATCAACTGCCTATTTAATGTCATGGTGTTTACCTCTGGACACTACAGTTGTTAAGAAGGGTATGTTAACCATTTAAATCCTGCTGTGATCCTACCACCAGTTATTCTAACTTTCACCACCAGTGAAAGTTAGTGAAACCACCACTTATTCTGACTTTCAAAGTCAACAAGGTTAAGAAAGAATAATAAGTCTATACTTCAGAAAGTTTAGCAATATTACTAGTACCGTTCCTATTTGTACCTCCCCCAACATTGACATTCACATCCTTGAGTGCTGTAGAAGAGAAGGTAAAGCCCAGTTTTCCCATAGAAAAGCAAGGAAATAAGCATTCTCTGTCTTACAGATTTCAACCTGAACACAGGATGAAAAAGGCTGCCTTCATTCTTGTCTTCTGTACTTCTTAGAGATTGAATATATATAGAAACAAGCTAGCTTGAGAGGCTCTTATACTCTTAGATGGACTTGGGAAGTGTTTTCCTTACAGGAACATATCAGTGGTAAGGTTTTGCTGTGCCACTGTCCTGGAACAATATTTGAGAAAACAAAGAAAGCTGATAATGGGCAATAAATGAGATGCAAAAATACCATGTTTAATTTTGGAAAGCAACATTTTGGAAATGACCAAGACAAGTAATTTTTCAAAGCTTAATTTAATGGTTTTACCTAATGCCCTTGAAAGTTTGTTGTCATTACACATGAGTTTGGACTTCTATTACAAATGACCTGATATCTTCATTCCTGGATGCCCATCTAACCTCAGTGACATCCATTCTCTAGCAGAATTCAGACAGCTTAAGTGAAATGAATGTGCAGAAAGAAATCACTAACTGGGCTTTCAAACTGCATAGGAAATGGGTCATGCAAATTCTAGCTTTTCACCAACAAAGGAATGACTTGAATAGCAAATGAAAAGGTGATGACAATGTGGTTGTAATGATTCTTTCAGAATTCTTTCAATTTATTTCTGTTTTCATCAAGAGGATTATGGTTTTTCAGTTCCTAAAAGCCTATTTGTCTTAAACTAAAAGGAAAGATTTTCTTGCAAGTCAGAGTTCTTTTTTTTTCTTTTTTTTTTTTTTTTTTTTTTTTTTTTTTTTTTAATTTCATGAGCTATAAGACAAATATGAGACGTTTCTCTCATTTCCTCTGCAAAGATAAAACTGAGATAGTGTCCCCCAAGGCATTTTGAAGAAATAGAGACAGAAATTTAGGCCAAAGTATTGTCAGGTAACAAAGCAAGATAGCAGTCAATATACCATTATCTCTTGGTTAAAATTGTCTGCTGACCTGGATATTTTTAAATGGGTTTTGATAGTCGAAGGTGACTGACAATTGCTACTGTGTAGTTTATGTCCATCATTTCAGGTTGCACAATTCTGTAAATGAAACATAGAATAAGAGTTTTTTGGCGTCATGATGAGGATATTTTAACAGCTTTACGACCTTCATGAAGAAATAAAAGGATAAAAGTAAATCATTAGAGCCAGTTTGATTACATATAGCACAGGAGTTTTGGATGCATGAAACAAATCATTGAAATGTTGACCTCTTGAGGTTGACTAGCCCAGCTGTCAATTCAAGATAAATTACTGTACTGAGTCTGGTCTGGAATGGAGTTAACTGTCCTTATGTAGCCCATACAGTGCTGTGCTTCATATCTGTGACTAGAACAGTGTTGATAAGACACTAATGTTTTGATGCATACATAGCATCAAGGCTGATTCACATCACCCAAAAGCTAGTATGCTAGGTTGGCAAGAAATTGGAAATGGACACTGTTCCAAACTGACCAAAGGGAAATTACAGACTATGTGATGACATGCTCAGCAATAAAAACTGAGAGAAGGCAATGGGGGGAGGAACCACTCTACATATTGAGTCTCTACTGCCTAAGAACTGGCTGTACATCTGCCTGCCAATGGGAAGTATTGAATAAATTAATTTTCTTTTCCTTTGCTTCCATATACAGCTTTCTGTTTTATTAAAATGGCTTTACCACAAACCAAGAACTTGTCCATCTTACTTTGTCTCCTTGCTGTCCTCTTGAGAAGATGGACTGAGTGAGAAAATGGGTGAGGGTCTGGCAGCCAGTCAAACTCAATTCACCACAGCTGTCACATACACTAGATCAGCTCATCACTGGCTTTGCCAAGCAAAGCATAAAAACCTCCCAGGATGGAAATTTCACCACCTTTCTGAGTAATCAGTCTCTGGGTAGCACAAGTCTCTTCACAGATTTCTTTATCCTGATATTTCTCCTGAATGACCAAGACAAAATTTATGAGTATTTTCCTTTGTTATATTGTCTACTGCTACCAAAAGTAACCAGAACTGCTGTTATGTGTATCAGGGAAATGTGGGATGGTCCTGTGTCTCAAAGTACAATGCCCACAGATTGTACTGCTCCTATAGTTTGCATTATTCCTAGGAACTTGTGACCAATTTAAAAATGAAATCACTAGTAATTCCCATTTATAGATACAGCACAAAACATTAAGATCGAGATCAAAAGAGGAGCTTGTAATGCTTAGTGCTCCGATGGTTAAAAGTTAAAGGCCTTTCTCAGTGTAGGACAAAAAATTAAAGCTAAGAATTCTTTACTTAGCAAACAGAAAACTTTCAGGACTATAGGAGTCAGACCCATAATAGGCATCTAGCAGCTGTTTCTGAAGGGCAACACATAACTTGTGAAGAAGGGATAAATAGTATGTTTAGGTCTTCTGAAGGGCAGAGCACAACATAAGGAACTTTAAGAAAATTTATGATATAGAATGTTCAATAACTTTAAGAAAGTGTTTGATTGCACATGGAATTATTGGTGTGACAGTCTGCCCTGAGAAACATACTCTGTACTGTGGTTTTCTCAAATATGTGCATGGGTTTGGACCATCTCAGATCCAGGTATCAGCTGGTTCACATGCCTTGGCAGGGCATGAGAAGCTGAAAAGTTTGTGATTTAGTGTAAGCATAACTTAGCAACAACTAAAACATCAGTGCATTATCAATATTATTCTCATACTAAATCCAAACCACAGCACTGTACCAGGTACAAGGAAGAAAATGAACTTTATCCCTGTCAAAGCCAAGACAAAACCTATTATTTGCAACATTTTCCAAAAAAAGCTTGAAAGACTTATTCAAGCCAGAGATCCTGTTTACCAGGATAGCACTCTACATGTAGGCACAGAGCTTTCTCTTCCACTTGAAAAGGTGTCTCCAAGGATTCAAAATGCAACATCTGTGGGTGCTGAATGCAAACAAACAAGTGAAATCCTTTCTTATTAATCTAGTGACCTAGATAGGTAAAAGGAAGTCTGATCTAAGGTGATGTTCTCAGAAAACTGAGAACAATCAACACTTAAGGAAAAATTATACTATTTTAATCTCACTGTAACTTACATGCTTATAGCACTAAGTAGCTGGCAATTGACCCCATATTATCTAAATGCTCATCTAGACTTGCTTAAAAAATCATCTCTCCTCTTAGCCATTGCAGAGTAACAATAATGTATTTTCAGTGGACATCTGGACCACAGTAGTTATGTAAGCAAAGGAAAAAAGGAAGTTTGAATTTCAAGTGAATAATTTCCTTGGTTTTTGAACATAAAAATTATTTGAGGGTGTTAAAATCTGTACTGGACATATTGATCCCTTATGGAGATACTGAATTAAATTCTCCTTTTAACTGGACACCACCTAAGTAAAAAAGGACAGTTGATGTATAGATGAAATTCAGAGCACAGTTTGAACTATTCTGTAAAGACAATACACAAGTGTAAAGCTATAGTGTCAACAGGCACTGGGATTAATCTTAAGCATTTTCATCCATTATTCAAAACCAGTTTTTTATAATGTTTCACTTGAATCCTGTTGTGGTTTAAGCCCAGCCAGTAACCCAGAACCACACAGCTGCTTGCTCACTCCCCACCTCTTCCTATCCCTGCTCCCAGAGGGATAGGCAGGGGAATGAAAAGAATACAACTCCCAAGGCATGAGATAAGAGCAGTCCAGTAACTTAAGGTATAACACAAATCACTGCTGCTACCACCAATAATAATAACAATCAGGGAAATAACAAGGGAAGGGAATACAACCACTCACCACCCACTGATACCAAGCCCGACACCAGCAGTGATGTAGCCCTTCCAGGTAACTGCCCCCAGTTTATATACTGGGCATGATGTGCTGTGGTATGGAATACCTCTTTGGTTAGTTTGGGTCAGGTGTCCTGTCTCTGCTTTCTCCCTTCTTCACTTCCTCCCTGGCAGAACATGAGACTCAGGAAGTCCTTGGTCAGGCTAAACATTGCAGCAACTAAAAGAATCGGTGTTATCAGCGCTGTTCCCAGGCTGAAAGTCAAAAACACAGCACTACACCAGCTACTAAAGAGAAAAATAACTGCTACTGTTGAACCCAGGACAATTTGCCACATGGAAAACTAAAACAAGTGACAGGAATAGAAAGTGGGAATCCCAGGCAGAGTCACACAATGATTCCCAGGAGTTAATTCTTGAACTACAGTGATTTCTACACCCACTACATCAAGGTGCACCAGCATGGTACCATGACTAATTAATTAGAAGGTGCTCAGCTGTACAACAATTACAGCTTTAGTAGTCTGAAATCCTATCTCTGCTCCACTATGCACTGCACTGTAGACATACCTGTTCACTCCCTTTGCTCCTGGGGAACAGCATACCATCTTAGAGCTGTCCAATGTTACCCCAGGCAGGTCTGCAATAAGATGAAACAAAAACTTGATTGTTTGATTCATTGATTGATTAATTTTTCATTAGGAGCACTTTGCACACTCCTGTACTTTCATCTCACAGGTACAAAGGAGAACCCACTACTCCCCAGTGGAGGTTCTGGAGATCACCAAGCATATTCAGACTTTTCAAATATAGTCTCTGTTCAACAGTCCTTATTTAGATGGGGCTCACCATAAGACACAGAATGAGAGTCAAACACCCGAAGGCAAGGCTCAATATGAATTTCTGCTATCAGAGTTAGAACACTTAGTCAGGAGTGTAAACTTGAACTCTAGGCAATGTGTGACTTCTATGTGAAATAATTTTTATGAGAGGGAAGATAAAACAAGCAAGTGCCATACTGAGCAAAGAATTGCAGCTGAGGTTTTGGAGCTTTTGTGATTGTCCCTTTTTCTCCTTTGTCAGTCCAGCACAATTTAATTGCTTTATGCTCAGAAGAATAAGACACATCCCCCTCCCCTTATTAAATAGCCATAGTGATAGAAAACATTATGCTTCATGGTGATTTATTTAGGGGTGAAAAATGTGGGCTTGAATCTACCCCAAAGGAGGAAGGAACTGAACACAGGTCTTCTGGGAGCTATTGCAGAATAAATAAAACTTTACCTTCTCTGGCCAGGATCTGTCCAGTCTAACTCTGAGAAGAGACATTTTGAGAAGTTTTACTCTGTGAAAATCACACTGATGGCCACTCTCATACTCCCCAGGACTAAGAATACTTCTCCATCCATCTGACCTGTGGCACACCACAATCTAGAAGAGAAAAAGCTCTAATGGTGGGAATATAGTGATGGCTGTTTGGGTCTTAACTGAAATGGATTTTATCTGTCTTAGGGTTTAGTGCAGTCCCCCGGAGATGACAGTGAATACCTCAATAAAGTACCTAACACATCAATTTCCTACCTAACAGAAAAAAATTAGGACACCTTCTTCATGTAGGAAAGTATTTAAGCACAAGCTTTGTTTTAATTTAATTTTAAATACGTTTAATATGTTTCTGAATCAGGGACACTTAGGTAATAGTGTGGTATAATTGCAACAGCCTACTTTAAAAGCTCTGTGTAGCACCACAGAAATGTAATTCCCAGTGTCTTTTTAAGGAGGTGATCTATAGCTTATTGTTAGCATAATTGTTGTTTGATGCAGCAGTTGTTAAGATTGTAACATCCTAACAGTGGTTTAAAAAAAGATAAATAAATACACAAAATAGCATAGTGTATATTTCTTTTAAATTACCACTCCCCCCTTCCATGCATAACACATCAAATGTATTTAGCACCAGTGAAGCACATAACACTTTTTTAGATAACTCGTTAATGAGTATTAGTGACTTCACTTTTTGTTGAAGTCACAGTCTCTTTCAGAGAATAAAATGTGTTATTCTGGGATCAAAGGGATTTGAAGAAAAAAAAATCTGGGCAAATAACTTCCCCTACAGAAGGGACTGCACCCCATGGATGGACCCACCCTGAAGCCGCTCATGAAGAACTGCAGCCTGGGGGAAGGGCTCAGGCTGGAGAAGTTCATGGAGTAATCTCTCCTGTGGGAGTGACCTAACACTGCAGCAGGAGAAGGTGTGAGGAGTCCTCCCCTGAGAAGGAAGGAGCAGCAGAAACAATATGTGATGAACTGACCACAGTCCCCATTCCACATCCCTCTGTGTTGCTGTGGGGGGGAAGGAGGTAGAGAAAGTTGGGAATGAAGTTGATACCTGGAAAAAGGGGCAGGGGAAAAATGTTTTAAAATTTGTTTTTATTTCTCATTTTCCTATTCTGGTTTGGTTAGCAATAAATTAAACTAATTTCCCCAAGTTGAACTGGTTTGCCCATGACAGTAATAAGTGAGTGATCTCTCCCTGTCCTTATCCAAATCCACAAGCCTCTTGTTCTATTTTCTCTTGCTTGTCTGGTTGAGGACGGGAGTGATAGAGCAGCTTTGGTGGATACCTGGCATCCAGCCAGGGTAAAACAATACAATTCTGTAAAACTCAAATAGCCTGTGAAAAAGATATGGTTTATTGTTGTTGTTGTCATTATTTAAGAAAATGGCCTCTAGCCAGCTTAACAAACCATCTTGCAACTTGCATTACTTATAAAATTTTGCCCTGTAAATTTCTTTCTGTTTCTAAAATATGTGTGTTTTGAAGGCTTATAATTAACCTTATTCCATCATTTATATTTTGATGTATTCATGTGGCAGCTGAAATAAAAAAAAACATATTGATGCAACTAATTAAAGTAAAATCGTATAAAGTTTCATTATAACTATAATTGATTTGTCAACTGAGTAATATAGCTAGATATATTACTCTGTTGACAAATTAAGTTAAAATGATAATGACACTTTGCCTGATCCTTATTTTTTATTGCATTCCTTACAGATAATTTCTCATTTCTTACAAAAAAGAAAATTCAGATTTTCTTTTTGGTGCCTCATAACTCTGTGGATTCAAATTAATATATTAAAGGCGTTCTCCATTTCTCTTTCTTTTAATTGAAGTAGAATAATTTACAGTACTTAATTGGCTTTTGTAGAAGTTAATTTTATAGTGGCAATAGAATGCAGTCAAAATACACCTACTCTCCATAGGTACAATAACATTTAGATAAGTAGGTAATTAAACCACCTAGAATCTGGAGACCTTATAGAATCTAGACACTCTTCTCCATCAACAAGAAATTTGTTCTGAAGAATGAATGCACCTGGGTTGGGGCTAATTCTGCATGAGACAATGTATTTTCCTTCAAGAAGAAGGGTGCATCTTTAGGGAGACAAGAAAGAGCCACCCAAGGAGACCTATGACCTCTCATGGTAAGTAAGCGGTGAGTGACAAACAAGAAAGAGATAAATGGGGAACAGTTTTCCAGTGTTTCTCATAATACAGGAACTTGAGAAATAAAAAAAAAAAATAAAAAAATAAAAAATTAGTGCTGAAAACCTGAAAGAATATCATGATGTGTTAACCTTGGTTAGCCACCACATGTGCACAAACCCACTCCATCACCTATCACTCCTGCTCCTAGGCAGAACAGGTGGAAAAAGAAAGATTAAAAACTCTTGGGTTGAGCTAAAATCAACTTAAGGGAAGAAAAACAGATCACACTTAGAAAAAAGCAAGCAAACAAAAAAAAAAAAAAAGGAAAAAAAAGGGGGGGAGAATTTTTTTATATGTCCCAAGAACAAATTGTGTTTAGACCCTTCCTGGGAAGCATGACCTTAGTACGTGTAGTGGGTTTTGCAAGATAAATGATGTTGTAATCATAATTAAAGATTAAGCATAGATATCATAATGTCTTAATTTGAACATTTCTCCTATTTTTTCTTTTTATTTGAAGAAAAATATTTCCTAATGTGTAGTAAAATATTTCCTAATGTGAAAGCATTTGAAAAATCAGTTCTCTAAATGGCCTTATTTTGCATCTATACTCAAAACAACAATGGGTGAAAAATACTGTCTAGGCCCCAAGGATACCAAAGTCCAAGATCATATATCTCCTGCTATTTCAAAAATGGCAGAACAGAAGCTATAAACAAATTTTATTCTTCTGAAGTCAAGAGAAGTTGAGGAATGTGTAGAATGCTTTCGTATATATATAGATATATAGATAGATAGATAGATAGATAGTGTAATTGTACAATACATTTTTTCTCACTTTACGACACACAAGCACATTGTAGCATCCATCTATCTAGCACTGGCTCCAACACACAGTACTGCTTATGTGTTTAATTCTGGTGACCATCTCTATGCATCAGTGTGTTGGCCAGGATGGTACCTATTACACTTACATCCAAGCGTTATGACCTGAGGTCTGAATGTTTTAGCCAAACCATAAAGAAGGTCTTCTGTAGTAATGCAATGTTTGTCTGTTAAAATGTCTTTTAATCTAAGACAGGTACAGTTTATTGAACACTTAAATTCTTAAAATTATCCTCTAGATAAAGGACAGGGAGATAAGATAACAGCGTATTTCTCATTGGTCTGCAATCCACACAGTGTTAATCTACTAGCAGCGCTTGTGGGCACACTATTTATTGAAATTGAGCTCAAGCCCTTCAAAATCAAAAAAAATGTGTTTCTACTGTCAGCAGATGAAGGTCAGCAGTCATGTCATGACCTTTTTAAAGCATTTCAACAACTAGAGACATTTTTAGCTGCTGTTTTTACACACTTACAAGAAGGAAATTCAGAAGTTTGTGCTATGTTGTTTTTTTGTCATGGATCATGTTATCATCATTCTTAAGACACCTGTGTCTTCAAAATCTCTGGGGGCCTCCACATGTGAATGGCACTTAATGGTGCTGCTCGTAAAAGGTAACTGCTCCAGGGTGTGTTTTCATACTTACTTTTCCAAGAACTAGTGCTGTGCACTCTTGTTCCACTGCAGGCAAGTGTCAAATAGCAACAGGTATTCTTGTGGAACCGCAGAAAAATAACACTTTCCAAGTACCTGAATCTAGAGACCACATGCTATGACTGCCTTCCTGTTCATTAAATCAATTCTTTCTGCACCACATCATGGATCCTCCTACTAAATATCATTCTTATACTGTACACCTACCCATTTTCTGCTTTTTAATAGGTTAGTTACTATCACATATTAAAGAAGACTCAAGCCCTAGTTGTTACTAAGATGGTATTTTCCATTTCAAGATACATGCTTTTACACAGAGTATTTATATACTTCCAGGACTACACAGTGTTCAATGTACAGTATCATAGGTGATATTCATAGACCTTTTTTATTGTTTCAATGGATCTCAAGTATCTTGTTCATTATTCTATTATTGAGCTGCATATCAGTCATATTTCTAATCTTTATGTTACTTCTGTTGCACAGAAACCATAACAACTTGCATTTCTTAGGTTTGCATAACATTGCTTTAACATACACATAGCACTTATTTTGAGGTGATGTGTCTTCTTGCCAAGTGATACGCAAAGTGCATTTGATTCAACAATAAATTGCTATGTCTTATTCTTTTTTAAAGAGATTTTAAGAGGAATGGAATATAAATGATTCAGTCTTTCAATACAGTAGTACAAGTATTTCACCTTCCTTAATGCAAACCACCAACTTCTCCAAGTGCTGTCCTACTCGTTTGATGCTGAAACTGTGGTACACTGTGGATAAAATACTATTATATTTACCACGAAGTCTGTGGAGCAGACTCTCACATGAAAACATTAGTGATGAAAAGAAACAAATGCAATTTAATTACCTGCAATCAATAGAACAAATTCTATATGCTGAACGCAAACTGTGAAAAATAGTAAATTAAAGCTCTCTCACAGCCTGCAAGCATAAAAGCACAAAGATTCCTAAATATGATGGCAAAGCAAAGTAACAGCAAAAAACCAACCTGATCAGCTATCAGCTCTTCCGTTAGGAGCAATTTTTTCTAAATTACCTAAGTAACACAGCCTTATGGATCCCATTTTCATAAATCATATAAACATTTAGGATCCCAGTGGGATCTAGACTCCAAAGAATCTATGTGATATATGTGTGTATACAGGAGTCACTTAGGTGCTTTGGAGAATGCTACTTGTAGATTTTTCTCATTTCCTACATAAAAACAGGAAGAAGTGCCTTATATTTTGCGGAACTTTTTAGTACCCAAGTGATACTTTGTGATTTTTTGCTATGAGTCTATGGGTGTCCTGTGGTAAGTCATCTTGTCACTTGGCTAAGAAAAATTTTTATCCAAAAAGACCACCTAACATCTTTAGGAAAAAACAAAACCAAAAATCATAGATCATCTTGCACAGGGCTGTCATAATGATTTGTATATAGAATCAATTCACAACGAGGCTGGAATTTATACTATTCTTTATTTCATTGATTTTGGTTGGTTTTTTTTTGTTTGTTTTTTTTTTTTTTTTTTGGAGGAGGGGTTTTCAGGTTTTTATTTGTTTTGTTTGGGTTTTTTTGTTTGTTGTTGTTGTTTGTCTGCCTTTGTGCATATTTGTATTCATGCCATTTATTTTCATTTTAAATCTTTGAAGTAATTTCATGGATTGTCTTTTAATTGTTAATAAGGAATCAAGGAGAAAGGGACTACAAAACAAAAAATGGTATTACGAAATATTCTCCTGGGATTTTCTTTTTAAATAGAACTAAAAGAATATATTTGCCTTTCAGAAATGTTAGAAGTATAAAGTCAAAGGTATAAGAAAAAAAATTGTTTAAGAAGTAGATCATACAAGTGCAGCAACACTTTTTTTTATTAAAACAAAAAAAAAATTACTTTCACTGTCTGTGTAGTAGTTAGCCATTCACAGGTTCATAAATAGAAACTGAAAATCTGAGATTTTCTACGTTTGGTTTTACTTATTATTACTCTCCTCACCAGAGTAAGCATTCTGCCAGGTTCCATTCAGTTACTATTTTGTTGCTATATTTAAGAAAGGAATTAGACGTGCTTATAAAAGTGAAAACAAATAACACAAGTATAAGAAGTTGCAAACTGCGGGGTGTTTTAGCTTTTTATTTTATTAATGTGGTATAGCAGCACCATCTTAAACTTCCATGGCCAGATGGAAGTCCCTTCCCTTTGCTGTAGATCTGTAATAGATATTTGGTGACTACTTTTTTTTTTTTTTTCTTGTTTTACCCTACTGTGCCTGAGGTCAGAACCTGGACACCTGACATTCATCAAACCCCCCTAGCCCAAATATACTTTGCACTACTGATGAATTCATTTTCAGCCTCAGACCTTGAGTCTCCTTCCCTAAAAAGT
>JBAFWW010054779.1:0-13795 GCA_036873685.1 Agapornis canus
ATTGAAGAGGAGCATTAAAGCTGCCTGAAGCACAGAATGAATGAAATGGTGATAATGGGGAATCTGGGTTTGACTCTTCAGAGGTATAATGGCACTAAACGCTTGCTGTTTCAGCTTGCTGTTTCAGCTGTTTATTAAAGCATCCAGGTTTCTTCATGAATTTCCCAAATGCCACAATTTTAATCCGTTTTCAGAAAGAATTTACCTGTTTTTCAGATTTTTCAGACCTAATTAAAGCTTTTCTGCTGATTTTATTAGGATTTGGAAAAAAAAAAAAAACAAACAAAGATAATAAGCTCTAACCAGTACATTTTCTGGTTCTCTCTTTTAGTAGTAATGCTGCTCTCCCTAAACACTGCAGGATGATCTGGGACTTCATCCAACTCATACTGAAGTCTTTCCACTCAAATAGAATCCTCAGTGAAAAAAATTAGAGGTGATTACTGAGTAAATACAGCACATTGTCCATTATGGGCTTTTCAGTGACTTTTGTGTTTGTTCCAAAGCCTGGTACAAGATACTCAGCAGAGCTTGGTTTGAATTTTGCAGATTTTTTTTTATTTTGATATTAAGCAACAGGAAATTTATGAAAATGCAGGCCATGTCAGCATAGTTCTATTTCTCAACTT
This sequence comes from Agapornis canus, assembly GCA_036873685.1. NCBI lineage: Eukaryota > Metazoa > Chordata > Aves > Psittaciformes > Psittacidae > Agapornis > Agapornis canus. Next base: position 630 of record JBAFWW010054779.1, read on the forward strand.
GTCATCTTGTCTCAGTTCTTACTGGAAGAGCCTGAAGAAGGCCCTATGGCCAACTTGTCATCTCTAATCTCCCCTTCCACTCTTAGCGGATATTTTATTAACACTTTTAAAGACTGTTTTTTATTTATTTTGCAGTCTACATGCTGAGGCAGCAGCCAGTTTGTTTCTCTTCATCTTTCTCTCTTCTTGTTCTCTGCTGCTCGAGAGAGAGGTTGGCTCTTCTGCCATCAGAGTCCACAAATCACTGCAAAAAGGATCACTGCAGTTTTCATAAATGTGGTGTTACTTGAAAATTATAGACTGCAACTGCTTATTGCAGTCCTGTGCAATGGCTTTAAATTGGGCCCTGTATCTTTCTGGTGACAGTCATTCCCGCAACAGGCCTTTTAGGAAATTGGAAGGGAAATTAAACAAGAGCAAGGGGTAGCTTTCCTTTTATCTTTGACATGCCTTCCTCAAATCCTTATCTATCATAATCAGGCTGAGATGTTACTGAAATGGTGGTGGATTTAGATGTTTGTTTCTGACGCTATAGACTGCTGATCATGCATGGACTTTAATGCAGATCTGTTGACAGGGTCTAGATACACATGAAATTTTATGAATGATGGAACAGGATGACACAGCACCAATGGAATGTGTTATTTCTCCATATTCACAGTTCATCCATTTATAAATGAACTTTCTCAAGCCCTTTTTAAGAAGAGATTGAACTGAACGTGCTGTGGCCATAGGTAGGAAATGGTTTGCAGAGAAGATTGAGTGGTCAGTGAAGGAAGGCCACATGGTGACTTTATTTGTCTTGTGCAGGAGCTAAAAGCAAATGAACTGAACACTCTGTTGTCCCTTGGTTATCTATCTGGACATGCATTCAGGCTTGCAGGAATAAAGAAGCCTACCTGCTTGGTTGCCCATTCTTTGCAAGATGGACATGGAGGCAAGGGAAATCATGATTATCTGCTCATTTTATTCACTGGCCCTGTTGCCTGAGCCAGCGCATAGAAAAACTAATAATCCCACCTTCCCATTCTGTATGAGGAAGGGAACTTCAAATGCAAGGTGTGTTTCTGAGGTTCAATGCCTTCTTGAGGAGACAGATGCATCTTGCTCACCACCCTATCTGCTGGGATGAGTCCCATCCTAATCCAGCCCTGCAGTCCTGGCCTTCCTTCAAGTTTGGTTTGATGGGAAGGGCTCCTCACCTGACCTTACCTTTTTCTTCCCCACAGAACTTGCCTGAAATGAACTTTGTGTTGACACTCATGCAGGCGAAAAGTCTCTGTCTGGAAAGGCCTTTTTATATCTGCTTTACAGAAGAACACATGTTAATTCTGGCTATGGCAGGTCTTCTAGGACAACATCCCTGACACACCCAATATAAGGAGAGTTTAAACAAGCACTTACCCCTAAGGGTGGGAGGGATGCTCAGTTTTATCACCTTACCACACCCTGGATGCAGTCCTGGTTTCCTCCAGGCCCTATTAGAGCAACCAGATTCTTTCCCTGTGTGCAGTAAGTGATCTCCATGCTGTTGTTTTTGTCACTTAGCAGTCTCCCACTCCATAATACTCCCTGCTGAAAGAAAACAGTCAGGTACAACTTGCATAGGCTGGAGAGAATTGGTGTATGAATATGTCTAATGATGGATATAACGCTCTCATGCATCTCAATCCAAACCAGCAACCTGACCTTGAAACACCTGTGCCTGTGTGGCATTCCTGGTGTTAGTGCCAGTGGAAGAATGCCATACCTAAACCGTAGCATGACAAACCCTCAGACACGCCTGGTGGGAACTGGCAGAGGTCCGTGGTTGTACTCACTGCTCTGTCAGGGCAAAGCTTTTCTTACTCGCTATGCCATGTTTAAAGGGGCAGGAGCAAATTAAAAGACAGTTAACAGCACTGGTTTCCTTATCTTTGCTTATTAGTTTTACTTTTGGTTGTTCTGAATGATAGATCTCAATAAACCCAAATTTGCTTTTGATCTTTAATACCACATGTTTACTTTTCAGTAAGCCCCAAAAAGGAAAAACCTATAACTCAATTTCACTTTTCTCTGTCCTTTTATTTGTTGTCATGTATGAGCACAGTGCTGCAATGTTCAGGCTGTAGATGATGCCAAGGAAAATTGAAGTCCAAACCAAGAAGCTGTTTTCACTTGAATTTAGAAAAAACAAATGCAGAAAGCTTTCTGTTGCTCATTTAATTTTTAATAAATCTAAATTTGGGGTCAACTTAACCTGCCAGCGTTTATCTAAATAAGAATGCAACAGCTATGGGAATGAGAGCTGAACCTTAAATCAGGGGAGGAGGCGCCTGATTAGTGTTTGGCTAGGAAAACAGAAGGCATCTAAAGCAAGAGGATTTGAAGGCCTTGCCCTGTTCCTACTAAAGTGGGTATAAATTTTATCTCAGCGCCTTTGAAGCACACACAATCAGACTCTAAATTAGTGATTCTGCATTACTTTCTAACTCTTAAATCTAGTGCTTCTAGCTAACTTAAGTTTTTAGCTGGAGAGCTAATCGGAGGGTTATTTGGAGTTGCCTTAAACCTGTATGCTGCTAAATGATTTACTGGATGTTTAGATACCTATAATCCTGGAATTAGACCTACTGGGATATAAATCCCTGAAGCTCACACACAGTTAAATAAGGACTAAAAGGAAAAAAGAAAAACCCATCTAATCCTTTCCGTGCTAAGGTATATAATAGCACAAAATTGAAAAAATCCATCTTCCACACAGAATAAAGAGTGATTACAAATGAAGGCAAGAACATTATCCAAAAATATTAGGAGCTGGAGAAGTACTATGATCAAACAGAACAACAAACAATTTCTGAAAGAAAGGGAAACTATATAAATATTTGTGTATGTGTTTTAAAGGGTCTGCACTGACTCTAGGTAGGGCTCCTTTTGTATGCGCTTTTATCAAAACTTAGTGAACCTAATTCCATACCCTTATTGCAAAGTTTTCCCTTTTCTGTGCCAGGAGAACATATACAAAGTTCTCATAAGAAAAGTGAAACCATGGGCCAGATTTGCTAAGGCTGCAAAACTTCTGCTTTATTGTGAGCAATATACGGACTCAACTTCCTGAGATGGAAGTTTAGCAGTCTGCCCCCAAAACCAACTGTGGCCAGGTAAAATCTACTCCAGGACTTTAGTGGCCCAAGAACCAAGCCCTGACAGAATCCTTATTGGTCTGTGTTTTCTGCTGCAGATGGATTGATAATACAGTTCTCATATATAGCCAAACTGGTGAGTGAGATCCACAGTTCTGATTGGATTGTGCAGGAGGTGAACTGACCACATATGATTGAGGGTTAAATACAACTCTGTGTGAGCCAGAAAACCTGATTTTGAAGGACCTTGGTGTAATTCGCTGCCGATACAGAATGCTGCACATTTCTGAAGAAATAAAGAAAGAAACTTTAAGCTTGTAGAATGGTCTTTTGCACAGCTGTTGCTGAAAGGGGGCAAATGATATTCATTTGATAGGGTGTGTGAGGCAGCATGCATGGCAGTATCTCTTGGAACAGGGGTTATTGTATTCACTGCAGTTATCCTGTAGGAAAAGAAGTAATATACTTCCATTCTAATTCCTGAAGTGTTCCTGTAAGAGCCAACTACTGAACTGACTGTGGTACTTCAGTACCTTGTCTGGTCATTCTGAAATTGATTTCACGAATATTTCATGTGTGTCAGGTGGGCCAATGAGGGAGAGAAGGAATCTAACAATTGATTCTACCCATGCTCTTGCTGTATAATCTTATCACCTTAATACTGTAGTAATGCATCACCTTAATTATGCAGTCCTGGTGCTACATAATGGGAAGCAATTCCTGCAGTGAGGTGACCTGCATGTGAATAGTGACAAATACTGCAGGATCTGGCCCTGCACCGCTACTGTATGTGTGTAATTTTGTACAAATAGTCACATTCATGTACTACCAGTGGATGTATTACTTTGATCATATAACAAAACAAGCAGAGGCAGGTAATTAATTGTGGCTAGTAAGTGTTTGCCCAGTATTCACAAGTAGAAGCGGATCATGGTTACTCTGCCTCTGGGGCTAACTTTGCATAATTTCCTTTGTTTGGTAACATAATGTGCATTTCAGACGCCAGGGAAGAGTCATATAAGCTCTTTATGGTGGAACCCTTGTGTTTACTAATGCCCATGCACAGTTTGTGTGAATGTATTTGTGGCCAGTTTCTGCCCACTGACCTGGGTTGTGTATATGTGCTAGAGGAGCAGTGGGTACCTGCCCATTTCAGGAGTCAGTGAGAAGCCTTGGCCAAATGTGGTATGCTAAAATCATACACTTCCCAAGCAGCTCCAAATCTCAAGGCAATTTCATGTGGTTTGCCTTTCAACAGATGATTTATGTTACTGAGTTGTGGAGTCAGTGTTTCCCGTGATAAATTTTTTTCTACAATAGACATTATTTAAATGGAGAAGGTTTCTGGGTTCACAGACCAGAGGTTCTCATGTACCACACTGCAAGGTGCGTGTCCTCCTACACTGGCGCCTTAGTGCTATTCATTACAGACTGGGTATTTGGTGAGCCTGGAGGATATGTAGCAAACCCACCACTGACTCTAGCCCTTCTGAAACTTGCTGATATGTCAAAAAAGCTTCCTTTAAGGTTTTTTTCCTTGGAGATTGACATTTTAAGTGCTGTTCCAACAAACACTAACAAGAGCAAAAGCAGATAAATATTAAGCTTCCCTTGGATTCCACAAGAGGTCCCAGCTGGTCTCTCTCTTCCAGCAGCAACCCTGGGGCAGAAGGCCCTTTTTATTTGCTCTCACAATACACAAAATAAAACCTTAATAAGGCTTGACATAGCCATTCTTCTCCATGTGTAGTTTGGGGGGTTTTCCCTAAAACTTGCACTGGATTCAGGGTGGTCGAAGATTTTCTAAGCACTTTGGGTGAAATTATATGAAAAGGTTTAATCACAGTTTCCATTTTAACCATAGTTTCCATTTCACCTATATGACTGATTTTTAAGGCCAGCAAGAACCATTAAAATCATCTTGACTGACTCTCATAAGCCAGAGGATTTTACTTAGTAATTTCTTCATTGAGTTTATGATAGAGCTGGAGCACTTAGTTTAGAGATACATTCAACCTTAATTTAAAAACTCAAGTGACAGGGAATTTATTCTGGATAGTTTACCACTCATCCTGCCTTGTTCTTGTGTATCAATTATCTGGCTTACAGAATGTAGGTTGTACAAGAAAAGGAAGCCAAATAGAGTGGGGTCTCTCTCCACAACCCCCTTACTACCTCAGATGAGACTAAGAATTGCATATATTGAGATATATTTTTTTACAAATCAGTTCACAAGTATTTCAAGATTTCAAATAAATAGTGCATTAAAACAAAATACCCTGAGAACTGGAGCTTTTCCTCTAAAATATTTGTAGTGAAGTTCCTATATGTTATAAAACCCGTCATTTTTCTTGCAGTTAAACATTTTATTTATAAACTTAAAGGGTTGATTCTGGGAAATAATGAAGTTGAAAAAAAATTATACTGTTTAGCAAGCCAACATAGAACTAAAATTTGACAATTTGCTTTCAAAGGAAGATAAAAGTTATTGTGTGTGCTGAGAAAGTGTCTTGATTTATGCTGGTTTCGCTGCAATCAGCCTCTGCCTAGTTAGACCTGTAGCTTTGCTACCCAGTCAAACCCTTGTGAGCTTGTCCTTCTGAAGGTTGGTTGAGTCTATAGCACTCACCTCTGTTGATAAGTCACGCCCCAATATTCAGGTTTCATGTCTTGCTTTGCACTTTTTTGCTCATTATGGAAACACATGGCACAAGCTGTAGATCAGTGGTCTCAGCCTTTGCTGACCCTTTGACAACAGTGTTTTGGTAAGTAGCAAGCTGCAGGCAATGCCATTTTTTTCATTCCTTGTTACCTTGGACCATTGTGGAAGCATTTGCTTTGGTCACAGTGTGTGCTGAAGGGCTCTTTGGGTGGTGTGCTTGTCCTAGGCCATGAGAGCAAGTCTATGCTCTCACTACTAGTCATCATTAAACTGTACAAAAAGGGGCAAGGTGCCAGAAAGATATGTAACATTCATCAAGTCCAGGTTAAGGTCCTGTTATAATGAATTAAAGGTTGTTTGTTGCAACAATAACTTTTTCACGCTGTAATTGACTTATCAAGGTTCAGAAGGGAAACATATGCAAACAAGTGTGGGGAAGAAACCTTATCAGCTGGACCCCAAATTAATACTCGACCATTTATTTAAGACTTTCCTTGTGGGTGAGAAGCATAATTGCAGTAATTGATTAGCCATTAATATGTGTAACAGCTGTTAAGGTATGGTGAAGTTGTAAATAAGATAACTGATATAAAACTGCCAAGTGCTGTTTGACTTTCCCAAAGCTTAAGAAGCCACCAGAAGATGGTCAGGAGCACAAGAGAGTTCTGCAGGTGCTGCTACTGCACCTGTAGGACATGCAGAGCCCTTAAAAGGGAAGTCAGTTCGCAAGCATCTTCCTAAATTTCCCATGTATTAAATCATAGAAATCATAGAAAATTTGTGATTACAGAAAATTTTCTGAAAAAAAATTACCAGCCTCCTTTCTGGATGTATCAATTGCAATGACTTTTTTTGGGAATTTTATGCCTCTGCTCTGCTTTTTTAGCCCATTTTTTACTAAATGAAGATTTCTTTCCTTCTGAAAAATGGTACATCTTTGTACTACACCAACCAGAACTGGATTCAAGTGCCTTGGTTTTGCATTGGAAAGAAATAAAAGAAAAAAATATTGCAGCCTTTTAGGTTTATCCATCACCTAAACATGCAATATGTAGCTGATATTGGGATTATAACGTTTCTGTATCTTTAATAAGGAGCATTTTACTTTTTATGTAGGGTACTTGCCTTTAAAATTTTGTCATTTATTAATACAGTTATTCTCTATGCTTATAGTAGAGAATATCTGAATCAGCACATGATACTATTTTACTTTTAATGATATGCAAATGTCAATATTGTACACACATAGTACACAAAAAAGTCTCTAGGACAGAAAATTAGTGGGAAGAATAGTCTTCATGTGGAAGAAATCACAAGGAAAAAACTCTTTCTCCTATGTTGAATTTCAGCGTTGATGCAGATCTTAGATTACATAGGAACAAGATTTCATTGCCTCTGAAAATGTTCACTGCTGGCAAGAGATAGCCTCATCCTCAAGTTCCACAACAAAAGTTCCATTGACACTAAAGGGAATATGATTCTACCCAGTATGTGGTGATCTGTGAGGTACACAGTGAAGCTCTGCTACAGGTGTGATTCTCTTTGACCCATTCAGATGATAATAAGTGAGAACTTTCTCAGGGCTCCAACTATTTCCATCTGGTAAAGGAAGGATGCACTTCACACAGGTGTCTACTGGCCTTTTCAACTCTAAATGGCCAATCTCCAACTGGCTCAATGGTGGGACTATTCACACAGGAAGGGGAAACATCTCTGCGTGCACACTTCCTTTCACAGCTAATCCTCATGGCATGAAGAACCTGTCCATTTTAACATGGCCTAGATTCAATTGTTTATTTAGAGAAAGAGTTTTATGCAGATATTTGCCACCCATTTTATCATAAACAGCCTGAAAGTGCTGGCTGCCATTTGCCTTGAACTCTGAAATCAGTGGTCCCAGACCAATGTCCTCTAGTTTTTAATTTTAAGCTGAAAAAAGCCCCAGAATGCTCTAGTTTTGCTTCTCAGTTTTTGACCTTTCATTTATTTTTTTCCTAACAGGGACTAGCCTTAAGCACAGGTGGCTGCTGCGGTTCTTTATTTGTGCTGATAGCTATTGACCTGCCAACTGGCTATTCTCTTGGTAACAGTAAACAGACTCATAATGGTTAAGCTTCCTTCCATTTAAATTCTGTAGTCCAAAAATAATCTAGTATTTTATTAGCCAGGGAACATATTATTAAACACATACATCATTCTTACCAGACTGTGCCTCCATAAACCTAAGTAATTTTAAGTCAATATTTTAGTTTTTTAGGTTTTTTTTCTTTGGAAAAATTTGGGGATAGGCCTCCAAACAATGGAAATTAAAAAGTGAATTGAGTGATTGGTATGTATGTAGAAGACCTGGGAGCTTAAAGCTATACACAGTTTTGACAGTGTATTTGAAACTACATGAGAAAGAGTGTCTGACAAGTAGCAGACTCCTTGCTGGTTATGATAGACTCAGAAGTCAACAGCTGATTTCAAGTGGTGTATTTCTCTGGATTATCTTGGTTTATATGAGTTATGACACCTAGATTTTTTTTTTTTTGGTTTTTACATTACTTGTTTAAATTGGAAAAAACCATCCTATTTTCTCAACTGTTAAAAGAAAGGCAAGATCTTCCTGGCATCAGCTAGGTGAGCCCTCCAGTCAGCTGATTATGAAAGTATCAGAGCTTTTGTATGTTAATGTGGTCTGGGCACAACCGCTTCTGGTGTAGCCAAACCATATGGAATTTATATCTCAGTCTGTACATCAGAAAACAATGTTATTTACTCCAGGATATGATAATGCTCTCATTGACCTTCTGAATCTTTGTGAATGAGTGTTAACGCTCATGGAGTTGACGGACTGCTATCACAGGCTTGGGTAAAGTACAATCCAGCAAGCTCTGGGCAAGCTCTTGCACACTGCTCTGCCAAAGGACTTCAGCCTTCACCTACAACACCCTTGTTTTCCCATTACTAAGACTTTCCTAAACATACAGAGCCGAAGAGACATATTAGCACGTGCATGCATGCCAGAAGGCCCAGTATGTCTCTGTGACCAGGAAGCACACTTCTATTTAACAATGGATAGAACTAGCTGCATTTGTTTTTCATCTGAGTTAATCTTAACCATCTTAGTTAATATCATTTAGATCACCTAATTAATTATTTAAGTGAACTGTAGCTGGCCAATGTGTTCAAATTTCCTTTTCCCACAATAATGAGAAAAGACAGCTTTCCTCTTCCCCTTGTTGCCTCATTTGGATGTCACACAGGTCTTGTCCTGTTGTGCTCTTTTAGAAAGGTCTAAGGGTTCAGCACTGGTGGTCCCTCTCATCCCAACATCCCCTTTCAAGGCTAAAAAACCATGTGCTAGTACACTCACTAGCTTTTACCATTGGCACAGCTGCTACTTCTCTTCAGTGGAAGTGTTATTCCTTCTGTTTTTCAAAACAAGTCCCTACTCTGTCTTGAGGGACATGTATTGTTCAACTACCTATACCCCCCACAGAAAAAATCAAAATTAAAATGGGATTTTTTTCTGGATTGTTCAGTTCTTGAATCAGTCCATGGCCACGAATGGGTAGTCTCTTTTTTCTCAATGGAGAAGAAGGCTCAAGGGGAGGTGCTGAACTAAATGGCATGATGGATGTCTAAGCCAAAATGTGGTTCTTGTGTTATTTGACTGGGTTTCTTTTGTGACTTCTAATGACAAAAAGCTGCTTATTCTAAAATCTTGCCTTTTTTATTTTTTCCTAAAAAATTATAATGTGTTTGGAAATATTTTTTGTTCTTTTTCAAGTGGTGGTTTTCAAAATCCAATTTTTTTAGTAATTTGCAATATATTTCACTCTGTATAAAATTTATAATGTGTATTTTTGTTTGGCTGGTTTTCAGTATAAATTCAAACTTTTCAGGCCACATGAGCGATTCTTGTGAATAATGAAGGCCAAACCCGATGGGGACAAGTAGAGAAGAGAGAAAACATGGACATAATTGGTTCAGGGATGGGAGGGCAGAGCCAGGAAAAAGACCACTCCAAACCCCCTGCCTTTACCAAATGTTCCCATAGCAGAGCTTTTCCTCATGAAGCCATCCATCAGATAGTGCTGTTTTTCACAGCTTCTCTTGCAGGGGTCATGCTGGGGGGTCTCTCACAACTGATTTGAGGAAAGTAGATGCAGTATTGGGTTGTATGGCTTCCACCTTAAAACTCAGCATGGAATCTGGGAGCTCTGTGGGGCACACAGTGCTGCTCATTAGCCTGTCCTTACATCTCAGCAGCAGCCTGGCCAAACCTTTGCTCTTCGTGCCTCTGCTATGCCCCAAGCACCACAGGCACAAATAATTTTGGATAAGTCTGTACTGAAGTTTGATTTAATAAATCCCTCTAATAAGTGCAACAAAGAAACAGAAAGGATCCCTTTGGTGGCTGAGCCAGCTTAAATGAGCAGAATGCTTTATAATTAACAATCCAGTGGTTCACTTCACATGCTTAGCTTTTTAAAGAGCAAAGTGAAAAATAGTTTTAAAGCCATCTTTGTTTTAAAGAAGTATAAAAACGTTGCTCTATCCCTGACCACCACTGATGATCATAAGGCCATATAGCTTTAGGTCACTCTCACAAAATGGTTGCCAATATTTTCTCTCTATTGATTGCATAAATACAGTACAGTACCCATGAGGTAGTGTTGACCTGTCACATAGTAAAGATGTGGCAAGCCCCATAATTCATTACGAGTTGGAAATAGAACATCATTGGAGAGATAAGGATAACAATGACTTTCTATCCAATGATAAATTACTAGCAGCTGCATTATTTTTCCTCACTTATATATGGCTCTCTTTATTGAATTTAGCTTGAGATAAATAAATGATCTGCCAGGAGCCTGGTTAATATTACTTCTCTGGGACCCATTTCAGGCCCAACTAGGCTTTTGCTGATAATATCTTTAAGCTTTTCAGTAGGGAGAGACATAACATTTGTTTCTGACAAGAACCCTATGTCGCCTTATCTGTTTCATTTGAGAGGCTGTCGACCTCAGCTTCTTTAGTTAAAATGAGAGCTTTACTGTAGAGGCTAAGTTCTTGAACTTGACTCTCTTCTTAGAATGAGATTATATGTCCTGGTTGTAAATTTGAAGCCACACATGATATACAGTTATTCTTAGCATTTCCTGTTGATCACAGGGTGGTATTGATTGCCCCTGCTTTTGGATCTTTCTCCTATTGGTTTGAAAAGGAATTCCATCTTCTTTATATTATTATTTTTCATTCTGTGATAATCTGTGAGCTTGTCTGTGCACATTTATATTTAACTTCATGCATTTGTTCTGCTTGAAAATGACAGGTTTTTTTTTCACAGCCTCTGACTCTTCCTTCAGCCTTAGAAAAGACAGCACAACAAACACACATTCACTTGGTTAGAAAATAAAACGGACAGTCTAAGAACAAAAGATTAACTCTTTCTGTGAATCAAGATGCCAAGGAAGGTACTTGAACTATCAAAAGGCTTTTTATTACCAATAATTATGTACTACTTCAGTGATTCTGGCCTTTGCAGATACTGTTGAAAGAGACAAGACAGGGAGGAGGTGGTGTGGAGGTGTGAGGCAGCAGGCATAAACAGCCTGTGCTGCACTCCTACAGGAACTGTTTCGATACCTTGAATGTGGTATTTTTGTTATTTCTGGGAAGCCCTATTATCAGGTTATAGATTAAAATCAGAGAGTTGCCATTTTTCATATAGTGTGAATTAAAGGAAATTAAACCCAACCACTTCTGATAAATCCTCCTATAAACAAACTAGCTGGTGATGTTAAATTTAAGTCCAGCCACAGTTTGATTCACATTACTGAGAACAAAGAACAAGTTCTGCCTATTTTAACACTTCATCATCATTATTGTTATTTATACTATAGTAGTGCCTAAAGGCTCCAGCTGAGTTTGGAGGCCCCATCTGCTAAATAATAATTTACATAATCAGACTTGCCTTAAAGAGTTTGCAATAGGATAAGACAGAAAGAAAAGAGAAAGAACTATTATACCTTCCTGTCCCTTTTGCTTTACAGTTAGAAAACTGAGGCACAAAGAAGAAAAGCAATTTGCTCAAGGCAGTGAGGAAAATCTTCAGCAAGGTTGGCAGCTCCCAAGAGATCATTAGAGTTTCTGCCAAGTGCCTTGATGTAAGATCATTTTCTACACTTTTGGGGGGATCACCTGTGCCCTTTATGCTTTCCCACTAGGCAAAAGTTAGCAGATAAAGTGGGAATCTGACCATAAATGTCTTTTATCTGATAGAAGAATTTGTGGTTAGGAATAAAGGCACACCCTAAATAGCATCTTGCATAGATTTGTGTAAGAAAAGATGTAATCTGTGTGCATATTAATTTTAATTTGCAAAATGTCTTGTCTTGAAATGAAAGTAAGGAAAATTTGCCTTTTCATACAATAGGAGTAGTTTTGGCATGTACCAGCCATTCCCATGTCAAATCAGAAGATTAAAAAAAATCTTGCAAAATGCTTCTAAAAGGCAGAAAGATTAATATTTATTAAATCAGAAAAATAGGATAGTCATGTAACACACAATCTGTGTCAGCCAGAACCATTTCTTGTTTATCTTGAGAGATTGACAGGATCTTCTCACCAATAATTATTAGCTAAACTCTTCAGAAATTAATTTCACGTACAATCACAAACACAGCCAGGAGGGAAAGAAAAAAGAAGGGAGGATATCAAATAAATTATTTGCTGCCAATGAATGAGAATGCATTTTCCATTTCTGCCATGCTTACATTCTAATGTTTCCCTGAGTACCCTGGAAGTATCAGGATAAGATTCACATACTCGCAGAAAGCCCAATTAAAGAGGCTTCATGCAGAGCTTTTGCACAGAAGACTGAATTAACTCTTGTGCCCTTGTATATACATGATGTGTGAGCAAAGGGAGGAAGGAGGACGGCAGCGGGACGCTTATGTTATAGTAGTCCCCAAAGCAAGCTGGGACAACATTTCCAGGGGGTTCTCTTCACATATTCCAGTGGCTTTGTCATGGATTGCTCTATTACTCTACGCCAAATCTTCTATGTCTGGAGGTGTATGGATTGCTTTTTGGAGGGGTAAAGACATCAGACACCCCTCACTTCTATCCCAGCTGTCACTGCAGGAGGAAATGGGAATACATATGTATGGAAAAGTGTCCTTGGGTGAGTTATTCTCACTAAGATACCTGTGCAGTGGTGGTTAAATGCAGCCTCTCCACTGTGTGAAAGCAGAATGTTAAAGTGACTCGATCAATACCTAGGGATACTCAACTGGGAATAAATCCCTTTTGGACTTGAACACCCTTCCTTGCTAAAGAAATTCTTTCCTGTTAGGGTGGTGAGGCACTGGAATGGGTTGCCCAGGGAG
>JBAFWW010054779.1:13895-24078 GCA_036873685.1 Agapornis canus
AGATGATCTTAAGATCCTTTCCAACCCTAACTATTCTATGACTCTATGATTCTATAAGTGACTGCTTTTCCTGTAGTATGAGCAGTGATGCTGCATTACCAGTCACATAGCAATCATCTGTTCCTCTTTACTTTGTTTGCTCTGCCATAAGGAATCTTGATCCATACTGCCTTTTCCACCAAATTGTTTTTTCTACACAAATCATGCCTGTTACACAAAGTAGTTTCTTCATCTACTGTGAGGATACCAGAGAGTTTAATCTTTAGTATCCTCCTGAGAGGTTTTACAACATTGCTGTCAGTACATCTTTGACAGAGATATTTTGGGAACTTTGGCAGAGGAAGCACAGCTTCTCTGTCTACCCCTAAATCTAGTTTGGTTCAGTTGAACCAGACTTCTTGTTTTTTAATGCTTAGTCAGCCTTGACTCTGTCCACCTGTGTGCAGGAGCATGTCAGCAACTTTCTGCCCATCACCAGATGTCATCTTTACACGCAATTAGACCTACACTTAATGCTTGTCTGTGATGATCATTGTTATCCCTCCTGCTGGAGTCACCACCTTCACAGCCAGTTTACGGTAGCAGATTACACCTGTGCTCCAGCTCACTTCAGTGTGAGGTTTACAGATCTAACCTGTTGTTTTCATTGGTGGTTCAAGAAGAGTGGTGTGGTGTTAGTCATTTGGAGTGGAAGTCACAGGGGCCTGGGCTAATGCCAACAACTCAATTCAGATGATTGGCTGAGCAAGAAACATGCCATTGATACTGACTTTGTCATAAATTCACAGCCCACGTCCTTGTGCTACCAGCTGTCCAGACTAGCCTTTTAAAGATAGACTGTATCTGCATTCTAGTTGCTAAAGTTGTTTGGGGTTTTGTTGTTTCAACTCTGTGGTCACAGAAGAGAAAGTTTCTCAGTGATTTGGCTTTCTTATCAGCCAAAGCCCCCTCTGTGCTGTGCATTAACAAGACTGGAGAACAAGGCTGTCTTTAAATGAAAAAGCCCTGCCTTTTCCTTGTTGCATTCACACAAGTTAAACATGACTTCTTGCTTTTGTCATTCATCCTATTAAGAAAACCCCAGACTGCCAAGTGCAACTTCATTTGCCAGTTTCCAGGGGATGGCAGGCTATTATACCTGAATCATAAACCCTGAAGGAAGTGCCTTATCTGATGTGGTACACCAGGCTTAATGGGCTGGTGTATGCAGCTGCATCACCTTGGGTAAGAACTGAAGCAGAGCCTCTTCTAACCAGCATGCCTGATGTTACATGCATTAGGCTGGAGAACACAGGTGTTTATATTTACAGACTTAGTCCTTAAGTGGTAGGATCTAATTGAGCAATATTCTAAACTGGTTTGATTCAGTTTGAAATCTCTGCAACAAGAGTTTGGATCAAATGTGGTTTGACCAGTTACCATCTTCTCTCAGACTTACTTCTAGGATGGAGATGAATTAATGTGTTGATGATGTAAGAGTGAAGGAAGATTTTCTTCACTCGTAGACGTTACTGCTGAACAAGTTGTTCTGGTGATTTACCCAGAAAGCCCTAAGTGTCCTTATAGATGTAAAATTTCCTTTATTTCTTTGTTGAGCAGATGGAAGACTTAGATAGAAAGGAATAAAAACATAATTTGCCAGAGCCCTCAATTAATCATAATCAAGTTTGTGCAAGTTATACTCTACAAGGGTAACAACAATGAAACACAAGGAGAAAAGGATGCTTTCCTCAGGCAATTCTGAAGACATAAAAGCAATAAAGCAGCATACTTCAAAATAATGCGGAGATACATGACTGCGCTAAATAAAAATGCTTCTTTAATGTACTGTAAATATAAAGATGTTTAGTTAGATTTATCATTCTTGTTACAAACGCAAATTCACTCCCTGGACTAAGCCACTGGCTCTGAAAGTATCCAAGGGATATTTGGGGCCCACTGTTTTCTGTAATTACTTAGATGTCATTTATTAAAGATCTAACTAGATTATTCCTTCTTTTTGCTCCAAGGTGGGACACCTTGATCCTGCAGATACAGGTTTTTGACCTTTAGTCCATATTTAAGCCATGTTTTAACTGGGTATAGTGAGAGGAATGATTTGCTTATTAGTTGGCATGAGTTGCATTCAAACCTGTGAAAAGACATCTTTTAAACTAGTTTTGCAAATAGCAACACATGTTAATTGAAAGCAACCCCACTCCCCAAATCCTCACTTAATTGACTTGGGAACATTCAAAACCAGTGAGTTTCATTTCTGCAGCCTCATTCAACCATTGCAATGAGCAAATGAAACAATTGTTTTATTTGTAAGAGGAGATTATCCCTTGAAGGCAGATAGAAGGATACTGCCTGCAGAACCCCATTTGCAGGCACAAAGAGTGCTTAGTCAATTTTTGGCAGTGGTACTGAAGCTATTAGTTTTGGATATGAGTTCACTGATGTTCAGTGCTGTAGATTTCCAGTTAGTTCATGAAGGGCCTTTAAAATTACACACAGAGCTTCATTAATTGCCTCAGAAAAGAAGCAACAAATATCAGGCCTTTAAAGTGTATGTGCACAGAATGGCCATTGATTTCAGTGAATATTCCCCACTGGAGGATGGATCCTGCACCCTGGGAAGGCAACCACAGTTTTACCAGTTGTTGCAGCAAGCACTGGCTCTTGCAGGATTGGGGCCCATTTGCTGCTATATGGCTATCTGTCTGTCTACCTATCCATCTAATTATCTGTATACATGGTTTATATACACATGCTTGCACATGCCTAAATGCAATCCTGATTCTTTCTATTGAAAGTTAACAGCTATGGTTTTAACTCCAATTGGAGACCAATACAAGATGCTGAAGACAGTCTTTCAAAAGAAAGAAACATAAATCCAGCTTCATGGTCTTGAAGGGGTTTTTTGTCCTTTCTCCATTTGATAGAGTAGTGCCTGAACATTTGTTCTACTCCAAACTATCCATAAAGGAGAAATTCCTATACCTTCCTTGCAAACAGCATGATCCCTGATCACAACAGATTGATTTATTTAAATAAAAATAATGATCTTTTTTCTCTTCTTCAGCCCCAGCAGCAAAATCCCATGTAACCCTGATCAGGAAATTGATATACTTATCTTCTTTGCCCTCCTTTCTTGAACCCAAACAATACCACCCTGATCTCCAAGTAATAAGAAAATGATTTATGCAAACAAAAATAATTATCTTTCTTTGCTCCCCACCTTCTGAGTGTATAATCTCAGCAGCTCCTTGCTTAACAAATTGAATTATTTAAATTAAACAAATGGCGCTCTTTTGACATCTACAGAGCACCCTTGTGGCAGCCCCCTACCACTGCCACCACTTTACCCATATGCTTAGAAGGATGTATTTTAAAATATAACAGTATTTCTAACTAACCTTGATACTTATGTAGTTACCTTAGTCAAAGCTCATGGGACCTCTGTTACTGTGCCATGAAATAAGTTAAATAAGTTACTTTTCTCCATATTTTTTATGGCACGGATAAATATTCATTTAATTTCCCAGGAGGAACTCTGCGGGGGGTGGCTCTATATGGTTTACCTATACCGATCTTTATCACAGTGCTGCCTGCAAGGCTGTTTGCAGGCAGACCTTTCAAGCATTTGGAAACTTGGTGCGCAACTATGTGCTACAGCACCACCTCACCTAAAACACTGACAGAGCCATCTAGAGCCAGTGCTCTGTGACAAACACCAGCAACAGCTGATGAGTGAGATCGTGAACTCCAACAGTTTCATCCATTATGGAATCATAGAATCAACTAGGTTGGAAAAGACCTTTATGATCATCAAGTCCAACTTTTACCCCAGGACAACTTTCTGCATTAAGTATCTGTCAAACCAACTTTGTATTGTAAGAACTCTGGCCTGTCACTGTCAAAACTTTCATAGGCAAGAGGAGAGACAGAATCTTGCTTAACAACCCTTGATGTGGTCTTTTTGTAAAAACCTTCCATGTTAGATAGTCCTGAAGGTATATAAATGCATGTATATGTATATGTATATGTATATGTATATGTATATGTATATGTGAGTTTTTTACTGTGCTGCTTTTATTTAAGATTGTATTTTCTGTGCTGTCCAACCAATATCTCTGTTTTGTGCAGCTGCTACTTAAACAGTCATTTTGGCATTATATGGAATTACATAATTATATGTGCCATAAGCAAAAGTGCAAATAGTCCCACTTAACACCTAATCATATGATATCTGTTGTGAAATGCTGGTGAAGATATGACTGTTACTTTGCTGTTAGCTCTGGTTCTTTGGGGTATGGGCTGCAGCTGGGATTTGGCATAGATGGAAGAGGGATTAAGTGATAGTGGGAGCCTGAGTGAAATGTATACAGAAACATTCTTTCCTCGACCAGTTTCTGTGGTGTGCAATACTCTGAGCAAGACACTGGTGTTAACCAGTCTTCCAGATTGTGAAATACTCTGGTTTTCTGCAGTTCATTCACACTGTCTGTCTGCTTTACTTTCAGATCCACTTGTGTTCTCTGATAGAAGACAGTGACATTACACAAATGGTAGCATGAGATTCTTACTGTTCCATTCAATAATTGATTCTCCTGGATGGATTATGGCTTCTCAAAGGTTGCAAGGAGAGGTAAGAATGACTGGAGAGCATCAAAAACATTAGTTCCTTACCAAAGCCAGGAAATTTTCACTCCCTTGGATCCTTCCCCTTCAAGGTCTAGAACTCCTTGTGATTCTGGAAATTCACTGGAAAATCATTGAGGTACTATTAACAATTCATTTTCTTCTTTCTTTTCAGTACTTTTAAGGGGGTTTCGTAGTGGAACACTGAATTAGAATTCGCTATGTGGAAAAACAGGTTGTGTCCATTTATATGATTTCCACAAACCATAGGAAATCCAAATGACCAGAAACTTGTCATGAAGTTGCAAAGTAAAAATACCTTTTTATTTTAAATATATTATTAATTCTTCCAAAAGTCAGATAATTAAGATTTTTGCAGTTGAACACATTTGGAGATCAAAGTCTCAAAATATACTTGGATATTTGATTAAGAAAATTCAGTCTCATGGAGCTTTGGGCTCTGATCCTCACCTTGCATAACCTTTACTCCTGACTTGGAAGACTAAAACTGAGGTGGGACTCAGTCTATATGATTATGCAAAAATGTTCCCATGAAAGAAAATAATCATCTTGTTCTAAAATTATATGTGGAAGATTATGGCTTGGAGCCTTTTAAAAAAATTTGCCTATGCTTGCCAGAAAGGCAAGTATTTCTGCAGATGGCTTGGAATTAGTAGGACATGAAATAATGTCAATGGTACTGGTAAGAGGATTAAACTGCAGTTCTGACGTTATTGAATAGTTTGCAGAGACCATATTAAACAGCCACATCAGTCCACAGGTCAGCCTTGCAGTTCCTCTGCTAAGCAAACACAGATGTAGTGTTCCCTTTCATGGTCATCATTTCATGCCTTTGACAGATGTTAGGCTCCTGGGACTAAATGGCATATTTACAGGCTGAACATTAAAGATACTGTTGTTTTAGATTATTAGTGGACACCAACCTCTACAACAGTAATAAAAGGAAAAGCAGGAACTCAGGACACTCGATGCACTCCAGTGCAATACACACATGTAAGTGGAAAACTAAGTTGCTAGAATGTTCCCTGGTGAAATGTTGGCAGCTTTTTCAACTTGCTGACAAAAATCCTCCTTAAGAATCCAGTAGGTTTTAAACCTCTTGTTCTTTTGGGCTGATCTTCTCTTTGTTTTGCCAAAGCTGTCTATGGAGTTGCAGTGGTTGAATTTCACAAGGCGAGAGTTGTTCAGATCATGTCAGCACTGCCAGGCCTCTGTGCTTGTTCAAAGTTTTTGTAAATCTGCTGGGACTACAAATTGGCCAGAAGTAGTTGAGGGAACAGTCTGTCTTACAATATTCCTGTTCCTTTTCTATTCCAACAGAAACTTTGGCAGTTCTTTAACATTTTCCTCAGCTTTTTGTTTATCTGAAACCAGGAGTGTGAAATGAAGAAAATAAATAAAGCAACTCTGTGATAAGCAGGGGAGGGTGTACACACACATCATGCATGTTCTTATGTGTGTAGTGACGGCAAGGTGGGAAAGATTCTTCTTGTTTATGTGAATATTTTTGCCTGGATCAATCCTGAAAACTTGTGAAGTTTTCAAATACAGGTAGAATTACAGACAAGCTGTGTGTCAAGGTAGAGTGCCTGAATGTAGAGGTTATTGACAAAGAATTCTTATAGAAAGGAGAAGATAAATCAGCTGATAAATCACAGAGACTTTGGTCCATAATTGTTTAATATGATGCAAATTTTGAGTGAAATTTTAAGCATACAGCTGCTCCGTGTGCAGCCACTTCTTTGTGCTAAAGGAAATAAACACGCAACCAGATAGTGTAGCAATGAATTACATTCCATCTCAGAAATACTTTAGCTTGTCTTCAGGAGCGGCTGCCTGCTTCAGTGATGGATTATAGCTTAGCATGGGATCCCACAGGCATGGCAAGGTATTTATGTAGTGTTCTGTTTGCTCAGATGCTTGGAACAAATGTACAGTCAGTACTAGCAGAAATCACAGTATCACTATCTCCCACTTTATTTCATTTATTTATATTTAGCAAGTGCTGGAATATTACAAACCACCAAGCATATCTGGAGCTGGAATATAGCTTCCAAAGCTTATTTACAGTAGGTCTTACTAACAATGGTGAAATGGTATATTACTTTTTAAGTAGTGCCATTGATTTCAGGGGGTCCATTAGAGGGAGGTTCCATTCCTCATGTAGCTGAGTGTATGTTGATTTGGCCCCATGTTTGAAATGTCAAAAGAACTCCTTTACTGCTATGTTTTTAAATGCATGAACAGTCTGAAAAGAGCCCTGCGCCTGGCCCTCACCAAGAAGCTAATAATACTGCAAAATATGGATGGGGCTGGCAGAGTGCTGGTTTTGCAATATTTCGTGGCTTTGCAGGAAACAGCAATGCATGCTCCTCAATTAGTACATAGATGGATGTGCATTCCATGTGCTGTTTTCCGCTCTGTACTTAAACCAATACAAAATTCCAAGGAGAAGAGAAGATTCACATCAGTAGCAAAGAATGTCAGGTGATGCTGGTTTAAAGAAAACATTAATCAATCCAGATTTTCTTGGAACTGGGCCCAGGTTCACTCAACAGGTTGGAGAACCTTAGCAAATGTTTATGTGAATCTGTTGTGTGTTTTGACTTTGTAACATGATCTAAAATCATCTGAGTTTCACGTGGTTTTGTTGTGCACGTTTTGGAGCGCTTGTTGGGTGAATTCAGGGAGACACAGATATGCTGTATTTTGATGATGCAGTAAGGTAAGCAGTATTTCACTCTCAGTGGCACTCCCTGAGACCAAACTGAACAACGGTTGATGCTGTCAGCATAGTTTTAAAAGAGATTACCACTGTCTGTCAGTGTTGCTGTGTCTACAGTAGTCTTTATTTCAGAGCCAAGAGACAGTCTTCAAATTGTATTCTAAATAATGGTATCATCAGATTTGGCTGTTGCATTCTTTTTTTCTGTTTCTGGTAAATGTCAGAATTTTTACTGCTTGGGCAGGTACTGAGTATATTAGGTTTCCTGATGTATACTGGTTTAGAGAAGTTATACAGTGCTAGAAAAAAACTGGACTTCAGTTTGAGCCTGTGGATTAATAATTTGTGTTCTAATTACGGTTTGCATCTGAATTCATAAAAAGTTATACCCATCCTCCATAAATGAACATAGAGTTTAAGATTAATCTACCCCAATCAGGTGAAAACCATAATAAAGTAACCCTTTCTATTAATTTTATTTCTTGTCCAAGCTAGAGTCCAATAGAGGTGTGGGACACAGCACAAGAAACAGAGTCTGATTCGTCAGAGGATGCCAAAGTCTGCATTCCACTTCAGAGTGAGCAGCAGAATCATTTTGCTGGAGTTGGGATTTAGGAGAGAAAGGCTGGTGGGAGGAACTATTAATTTTCTTTTTATACTGATTTACTGCCTCATAATTGAGACGTATTTGTATATCAGTGTTATGACAAGTAGCTTAGAGAAAAGCAGAAGGATTTGTAGAGGATGGGTCAGTGTGTGTGTAGCTTGGCTTGGCATATATAATTTCACTGTCTCTTCTGGACTTAAACTTGAGGAATCTCTGAAGAAGGAAAATTCAAAGTCTGCAAAGGTAATAAGATAAAAACATAACAGGCTGGAGTGTCCTTTAATACTCCCAAAGTTCTGCCCCTCCTAACACGTCAGACTGTGGCACAGCCATGAATTGAACAGTCCTGTCAGTTCATTCAGAAGTACAGTAGGAAGGAAGAACAGTTTGCCAATAATATTCAAGTTGAAGCTGACATCTTTATTCTCCTTGGGAAGAGTTGTGTTTGCACCTGCTTCTATCACTGCATTTTTCCACTAAGGTTGTCTCACTTATTTAACTTGACATAAGGAGCACCCCTCAGAGGTCTTTGAGATTCAAACCAGCATCAGAAGTGACAGCCCAGATAATGTAGGTAATCTGAGTATCGGAGCTTGTGGGACTGCACTGACTACTTTTTACTTGATAATTCCAAGTTTCTCTAATAAATTTATTTCTTAATTATATGCACCATGTCATAGATGGTAGCTAATAATTGCCAGTAGTTTTAAGTTTGCAGCCTAGAAGGTATCCTCTTCCTTACCATATAATCATGACTTTTCTTCCAAATTAAGATTTTCTGAGAAAGAAAATAAACAAAGCCTGCACATTAAATACAATTCCTTCCAAATAAAGGAAGATAAATTTAAGGTATTAAATTAAGTGATTTTAATTAGCTGATCATTTCAGAAAGACCATAAAATGTTTAAATAAAAGCAAAGTTATGTATATTTAAGCAGTTTTGTGGAGAATTAAAGTCTTAAATGGTAAATATAAAATGTAAATACAAAAGTTGATAGAGGAATGTTAATTGCTTTTTCTAAGTTTCTCACATGGCCTGGGATATTATGAGAGGTATCAAGAATTACATTCATAGTAATAATGTGCTCAATCCAAGCTTACTAAAGTCCTTGGAATTTTTCCCTGGATTTTAGCAGTCATTGTATGAAAACAGCAAATGTTTTCAAATGTCTAACGTCCAATACTGTGGAAAGGAAGTTACTTACATGCCAGAATTATGTATGTGATGTCAGTATTCGAAAATAATTGTAAATTTCTAATTTATGTTTCCTTTTGGAAGCCAAGAAACTTAAACAAACTGACCTTAAGAACTTACCCAGTTCCCTTTTAAGCAAATAAAATAATATTTGCCTTTTACATGCTAGGAAAAGCTGCAATGACTGGGCAACAAAATGTGTCAACAGACTGCTATCATGAACATGAATTTGCATGTCTGTCCATAGTTCACTAATACTCTTACATTATTCTTTATTCAAATAGATTGAATTAAAACAATTTTATGGTTTGATAATAATCAAATGCACAATGTTTGAAACTAATCAAAATCAGGTGTAATAAGGCTGTCAGTCATGAGGTATACATTTGTCTAAACTCATTGTAAACCACTTGGAAATGAATATCCCATTAGAAGGAGAAGCATAGGAAATGGACATCAGTGGGAGGTTTCCTTAATTCCTTGAAACTGTTTGTTGTTCTGGGAGAGCCTGATAGAACCATGGCCACATCTCTTCCAGCATGAGTATCAGGATTTGGATGGAAGTGGTAGCTTTCCATGCAAGCATTTTACTCCATGTAGACATAGGAATCATGTTGCAGGGGCAACTGTTCCACCAGCAGTGAAAAAGGAGTGGGATTGCCATGATCTGGGTTTACTTGTGACTACATTGTTGTAACAGTATGAGGAACAAATAATTATGGGACTTGCAGTTCTCACTGCCAAGGGAAGAATCAAGAAGAAACAGGTTTTTTTTCTCCACAACAGGTTTACCCCTACCACTGGAATGATTTATTTCAAAATTTAGTAGTAGATTAAAAAGTGCAGAGTTTCATAGAACCATAGAAGAGTTTGGGTTGGAAGGGGCCTTAACACTCATCCACTTCCAACCCCCTGACATTGGCAGGGACACCTTCCACTAGAGCAGGTTGCACCAAGCCCTGTGTCCAACCTGGTCTTGAGCACTGCCAGGGATGGGGCAGCCACAGCTTCT
>JBAFWW010054782.1:0-13365 GCA_036873685.1 Agapornis canus
TTAAATTATATATATATATATATATATATATATAAAATATATGTATGCATATATATATAAAAATATATAAAATATATATATATAAATGAATACACAGATACAGCAGGAATATATATATATATATATATATAAATATATAAATGAATACACAGCTAACAGCAGGATTTAGACCCAAATGAACTTCCTCCTGGCAGCTGCTGTTCACAGGCTGTGTTTGGCTCATGACCTAACGCTTCATGTGACATGTAGGGACATAACCCACAGCTGTGAGGAAAACAGAGTATGGACTAAGAGGTCACTGCCTTCCAAGTAAGAGTCACAGTATGGAGGCAGAGACAAGATCTTACAGATTTACTAACAAGGCACTGAAACCATTTCAGAACCTGTTGTCAATCTATTTCACAATAAGCACTCACTGAAGTGGGCCCATCCTCTGTCATTGCTGCAAAAACTCCAAGGCCCTCAGGAAACATTATCTGTGATTCCTTTGTAGAACAAAACATTCCTATGCATGAACAATTTATTTACGTATGCTTTTATTTTTCCCCATCTGTTTCTTCTCAGAAGTATACCATTTCCTAAAGATTGAGCTGTCTTTATTTACCCAGCCTGAAATTCATACAACTCTGCTTCTAAGAAAAATGCCATGAATAAGAAACAGGTGAAATTTTAGAAGCAAAGAACATCTGAAGTGGAACTGTTTCTTACTGCGGAAACCACAGAAAATGAAATTAATCTGAAGTGTTTCAAACTAATGCTTTTCAAAGGCTTATTACTGAAAATGAATTATGTGGCAAACCCCCAGCATTTGTCTCATTTATTACCTAAGAAAGAAAAGGCATTCCCCATGTGCTGAATGCCTGAATGGCAGAGGTGAGAAGGTCATTCAGCATCTCTGCTGTAGGTCTACAAAAGCAGCAGTCAACTGGCCATTACTCCACTCCTGATCAGGCCTTACCCTTTCTGAACTCTAGTGCAAACTTAATATGCAAGAGCTGGAGCACAGAGCTGGCATACAGAGGGTCCCATAAGTCCTATTTGTGAAATATTTGGCAGAGTTTTGCTCATGACTTTATATTCCATAGAGTGTGTAAGTCTGGTAAAAAAAAATGTTGCAAAATACCATGTAAGAGTTATAAATACTCATCCTCAGTGGATCAGCTTTGCACTTGCGTGCCCTGGATGTGTCATTCTTTGCTATAACAGAAAATCCGATGGTTGCCCATAACACTGAGGACAAACCAAGCAGCTCTGAGAGGTTTAAATGAAAAGTTGAGCAGAATTAGGCTCTTAAGTTTGTAACAGCAACCTATAGGCAGCCTTCCCCTTGACTTTGCTGAAATGCCTGCTCTTTAGGTAAAATGGTGTGAGTTTTGCTACTCTACATATTTAACAGCAAATCCATCCTGGTGGACCTGGCTGTACAGGCACATGTCATTAACCAAAGGCCATCTGGAATCCAGAAACTAGACCTCCCTGTGTTTTATGTCCCCATATGAACTTGATTTGTTAGCTGAGCAATGACAGCAGTTACCTTTTATAAAAAAAAAACAAAACAACAAAACCAAAACAAAACGTCTTGGTGGCTACAGCATGTGCCAAGGAAGTAAAACTGTTAAGTCCTAGGCCCTAAGGGAGTATGAGTCTTCAGCTTCCATACCCCCAGCCAGCACCACGGCACCAGCCTCAGCAGGACACCAAGAACAGGAACAGTGCTTCTCTTAAATAAGGCCACTAACTTGCCAGGTCCCAGGGGAAGCAGATGAGGTCACCTGTCAGATTAGCTCAGGACCTACGGCACTGAAAACTTAACCAACATTCCAGATCCTGCTGCTAAGATCTACTTGTATTTTACATTAGGCAACCAGTGGATAAAAACAGAAAAACAAGCAAGAGGGTAGTAACTATGAATCCTACTTCTATGGCCAAATACTTCACTTTTACACACTGCAGTACTGCAACCTTACAATCTTGTTTTGGGCTGTTGTGGTTTAACTCCAGCCATCAACTATGTCCCACATTGCTGCTCACTCACTCACCCCCACAATGGGATGAGGGAGAGAATCAGAAGGGTAACAGTGAGAAAACTCACGGGCTGAGATTAAGACAGTTTTATTGGGAAAACAAAAGCTGTGCACGCAAGCAAAGCAAAAGAAGGAATTCATTCACTTCCCATGGGCAGGCAGGTGTTCAGCCACCTCCAGCTAAACAGGACTCCATCATGTGTTAATAGCTACTTGGGAAGACAAATGCCATCAATCCAAGTGTCCCCCCTCAACTCTTTCCCTAACTCTATATGGTGAACATGATGACATATGGTATGGAATATGGGTCAGTTGTGGTCAGCCGTCCTGGCTGTGTCCCCTCCCAACAACTTGTATACGCCCAATCTACTCACTGGTGGGGCAGTATAAGAAGCAGAAAAGGCCTTGACTCTGCGTAAGCACTGCTCAGCAGTAACTAAAAGATCCCTGGTGTTATCACAGTGTTCAGCACAAATTGAAAACAAAGCCTAATACTAGCTACTATGAAGAAAATTAACTCTATCCCAGCCAAAAGCAGCATAGCTACATAGCCAAGTACTGCAGGTCTCAAAAATGCTTGTTACATGGTCACAATACCTCAGCTTAGTGACACTGGCATTCTGGAACTAAACTTAAAGAAATGTGGTTAAAATGTTTTGAGAAAATGAGACTATCCACTGAATTTCTTTGCTACTGGCAGGTAAGAACATGTATGTTCATCAATGAAGTTCAGCATGCATTAAGGTTTCTAAAAAACACTGTTCTTTGAGAAATGATCTTGTAAAAGTATTTTATTAAAAAAGATACAAATAGAAGTAGTAAAAGTGCTTGAAATTAAACCATTTTACTCATAGATGCAATCTTTTTAACTTTGAAAAGCCCTTCTAAGCATCTTTGAGGCCTGCATGTTTTTCAAATACTGAAGTTGTTATAAATCATTGTGTGATTATGAGTAGTTTTTTTTTTTCCTTAACAATCTTGCTATTTTTTTTAAAGTTAATTTTCAAAATTATTTTTTTAAGTAACAACTACAGCAAAGCAAGTTTGACCCAATTGCTTATGGGGTTCTATTTCAGCTTTATGTAGTTTTACTCTTTTTATACTTGTCTTACTTAGACAATGAAAATACATATGTATACAGTTATCTATAAATATACTGGAAGCTAGAGAAAAGTTCTTATGCACCCTTTAGCCCTGCAAATCAGTTAACATCTAACACTTACCAACACTTTATGTTTGGGAATAAACAGTAGTTAAAAAAAAAAACCAAACACATAAGTGACTGAAATAGTTGGAAAAGTCATACTATCATTCTGGCAATAAATTTAGTCATACCTGGTGTGGATGGTCTCTCCAACATATTCAAATGATGGTAAATAAAGGCTTGACTGTCATGAACTGTGTCCATATCAATTTCCTCCTCTTCTTGAGAGTTTGAGAACTAAGATATCAGGAAACAAAATATAAGCAGATGCTAATAACTTGTAAGAGTATCACTAAATAGAACTTAAAATGTTCTATTTTTGTGGTAAACTGGGGGTGAGAGGGAAAGGAAGTGATATCTACCACTGTGAAGGAATAAAAATTCAGTGAAATTAAAAAGGGTCAGTGTGTTTTCTTCATTCTAATTTACCATGAAGCTGTGTGAACAGGAGCATTAACTGTCAACTTTAGTTCTTTTCAGCCAATAAAGAATCTGATGGAAAACTATTTTTGCAAAGTGTAACAACTACTGCACATATACACACAATGTGTCTTTTGTTTGAACACAGCTTTAAGGGAAGTCAGCAGAATCCACTGCTGTTATTCTGAATATCCTACATATTGTGCAAGTTGAATTTCCATTTCTTACTCTGATTTTGAGTTTGACTTTACTGTCTTCATTCTTCTCTAGTATTTGCCCTGGCTCCAATGGAGACCCGAGTGGCATATCAGCCTTCCTCTTCACCCCCTGCTGATGACCAGAAATGCTGGATGCTGTTTCCTTAATAAGATGATCATCCTCCTGAAGCAGCATTAAAAGACCAAAATTAGAAGATAGCAAGAGCCATGTTTCAGCCTAAAAGAGACCTGATAGCTGAAAACACTTCTGGGTAAAGTGGGTGATTTGAACAAAGTTTTCCCTGTAGTCCTGGCAAAAGGTATTTTCTAAAACCCTGTATGGATTTGTGCCAACCTCTCCTACAAACATAGTTTCTCTTTACTTCTACCCTTGTTCCTTCTGCATATCTACCATTGGCATCTTTTCTGTTCCTTCTCACAATCACGGCACTGTTGGTGTGCAACAACATTTGCTGCCTCTGAATAGCCTTTATATAAATCTGTGCCTCGCAGACTCTCCTCAGTCCAAATCATAGTTGAAAAACTGTGATAGTCTCTGATTTACACATGGGATTTAGCTAAATTTTCTTTTAGATAGCTTTAAAAGCTATTGCTTACTTTGTTGAACACAAATCATAACAAGCACTTATAACTTGGATTGGTTTTTTTTTGATTTCACAACAGTATTATTAAAAAGTTAAACTGTTTTGTAAATTACTGCCTAGATTGTCCACAAAAACAGGGTCAAAGGAATGTAAAAATAGCAGGAGGATCTACTAAGGTCCACATATAGTCAGTGAAACAGGAGATAGGTGTTACAACAAGCCCAATACACAAAATATAGAAGGAAAAATACCACAGAAGCAAACATAATTAAGAGCCCACTAAAAACTAGATAAAAGCTGTATCATAGACTCTCAAGAGCATAAGCTGCTCCACTGAACTGCTTTTTCCTCTATCTTACAAAGGGCACAGAAAAGTCCCGCAAATTTGCCCTGAACAATTATAAGTCAATTTTATAAGATGGGTAGCTTTTACCATCTTCAGCAAATTCACTGCTACAAGTCTATCAGTACTGATTTTAACATGTTTATGCACTCAGCATATAGAGTCTGCTTTAAAGAATCTGGTTAATCTGATGTATTCTATCACATGTTATTTCATTTTCCTTCAAATTTGTATTTCCCTTTTTTCAACCATGTTATTTAATCCAACATATAACTGTTGTGAATCACTTTTGGATAAACTTTGGCTATGTGAAAGGCAATCTCTGGTTTATGCTTCTAGTTCAATCAGTTCCCTGAATTCCGGGTGAGTTATATGGAAAATGGTAACCTTAAAATAAGGGGTAAGAGAATGGAGATAAGGCATAGGAAAAGATACAAGGAATGAAGTATGTATTGAGGCTTATACTAATGTGGTATCTTCACACTAGCATACTGCTACTAAAAGAAGCAGCCTCCTCCTCTTCCTCACAGACTTCTGTCCTGGGCTGCCACAAGTATTTGTCTAACTACATGACGAACTGGAGGAGTCCAGTTCCTTCCAGCTCCTGCTGAACCCAGGACATTGAACCAGCTCACTATGCAGCAACACTCAGCTATCACAAAGGGGGGTGGTATAGGAAGAAGACTTACAAGTAAATCTTTTCTATTAAGACTGGCTGCAAAAAAAGTTTGGATGCTTGATGAACTGAAGCCTAAAAATCTGCCAACAAAATATCTACTGCTAGTTAATTCTGATGTTTATTAGCAGCAAATTGGGACTTACTATAAATTGTGTAAATATGTAGGATAGGTCTAATGATGTTTGACTCCATTATCATTTTCTCCCCCTACTGGAATTGGCCTGCAAGGTACTGTTATAATTGACATGCTCAGTATACTGAATATAAATGATATAGAAATCAACTATGTGACTGAACCATGTCATTCAGAAGGGTGGAAAGAGTTTCAAACATGCTGACCACATGTTCACATTCTCTTGCAGGATTTACTCAGAAGCAGTTTCAATCAAATGTAGCTTTTGAATCTCATTATTTCCATGTCTGTTGTGTTTTTATCCTCATGATTAAATCTGTCCAACAAAAAGACTTGATCTTGCAGCAGTGGCAGTTATTCTTAAGAAAGGTAAGACCTGAATAAGCTCATAATATCTATTTTTTAACTATGCAATGGATTCTCTGTTAGGACTGAAGTCTCCACAACCAGAAAGATATGAACCTTAATGTATATGATTTTTCAGAAGTTGCTACAAATCCTTCAGAGCACAGTACTAAATAGTCCGATTCATGTGTTCACTGAAGATGTGGTAAAATTCCAACTTTCACATTTCTTAATGTTGTTTAAAAAGAGGTATATCTATTTTAAGATGTAATGAATTTTTTGATAAAAGGGTTTGTTTTGGAAAATTGCATAACTTGCCCTTAAGCAATATTCTTAGTCTAATAAAAAAATTTTCATCACAGCATCAAACATTTCTGTGAATTGCTTCATGTCTCAAAAGCAATATAGAAAAAGTTAAGTTTTATAAAGAACAGAAATAATGAGACTAGAAAAAAACCAAGTAAAAGCTTGCATACGCTATGCAAAACAGTTAAAATGCTATGGTATATGCCAGCTTTTCAAGTGGAAGGAATAAACAGCGACAAGGTATAAAGGTAGCTTATCTAAAGCATGAGAAGCTTGAACACAATACAAAATTAAACTAGCAAGCAAGACAAGGACTCGGAGCCAGCTGAATGGGACGTATGCAGATGGTTTGTGCTTACGGTGTTCTGAAATCCTACTGACTGTCCGTGATTGTTAGTACTATTCACAGGTTCCTGATTATTTACAACTGATTCAGGGATAATCGTTGGATTAAGTACAGCCTTCTTTTCTTTCAGATTAAGAACAAGACCAAGCTCTGGTAATGGTAAACAAGAAGGTCTGCTGAGGCCAAAGAGTGTGAAATAGAGATCCACAGCACCACATCGTAATCTCCAGTCATGTGAAGTTCCTAAAATCCAAAAGAGATTATTGTTAATACAGACAGTATCATCTCCTCTCCCCTAAATAAAGCGGTTTAAGTGATCTGGATCCACCAAAGTATGACATTTTCTGTGCTTAAGATACACTTCCCTCAATATTCCTGCCTCTTATTGACTCAAACTCAGCTGCCACAACCTATTTAAAAGGAAGGCTCTAAATTGTTTGGGTTGTAAGCTAAACATGTTTGCAGAACATGAGTAGGAAATTAAGTGCTACACTAAAATAATGAAAACTACAAGGAAAATACCCATATAAATTTTTAAGTTTCACCTGAAGTTTTACTATCGGGCAATTAAACAGAATATTTTGTTACCGAAATGGTTTCCAGCATCAATGGATTTGGTCACACTTGCCTGTGTATTCCATGAAATATAGTAGTAGCCTTAAGTGTGACCTCCTGGAAACCACTGATAAAGAATACAAACCAGCAATGCATAAACATGCTTTCTGATGTCACTACTATGTCATGCATTTCACTGGGTACTCAACAGTTTAATGTGGATTCATACTGGAGATAAGGATTCTTGCTGCACAAAGCAATGCTTCACTGATTTTATTTTTCACTGTAAACTGTGTACTGCTTTTGTTATCTTCATACACAAATGGTCAAAGCACGTTTGGCACCAATCACAACAGAAAGACATATTACATCTGGTGCAACACTGCAAATACAGTGATTCTGGTGTGAACTCAGCCCAGCTCTTGATTGATTGAAAGTTTATTGAACATATTGTTCCACAGCAGGAACAGAACTCTATCTAGTAAACAAGACACAGATGTGCCAATGCCATGTTAATGTAGCTGTGGAAGACTTAGCATAAAATAAAATTACAAGGTCCACCCCTGTAAATACTAAGTTTTCATGGGGCTAAGTAGTGTTTTGAGTGAGCTTAGCTGTATGTACACTTAACTCAGTTAAAAGTGAAAGCAACAAGAATATTGATCTGGACATTTCTAAAATTAAACTGCTCTCTAGAGAATGACATATTCACAAATATTAATTTAAAAACTATTCTAATATTTCAACAAGCAATTGACTCATCTTCTTAAACCAGTACATCTTTCAATGATAAGATGAATTCCCACTCAGTATCTCTCTCCTAAGCTTAAATAAAATTGGTTGCAGACTTGCTCTGCAATCTTGGGAACTTGTGAGCCTTATCCACTTAATGCAGATTAACACAGAAGGAAAAAGAAAAAACAGATTATATATATCAAATTGTCTGCTTTCCATTGCATGTGCTTATGTTAAATGAGAGCAACTCATGATTGTAGGATCTTGCAGCTTTAAACCTGGCTACTAACTTGCCTCACATTAACAAACATTTTTTCAAGGCACCCTGGAATGCTACAGTTTTCCCTTACAGAAAATAAATTGAAACATTATGTCATCTTGATGCATTGAAATTTAAGTACTTAAAGCCCCATGAATCATAATAAGAATGTATACCCTATTTGTTACTTGCAAAAAGAGGCAATGGCTATAACACTACACACACTCTCAAGAAAAAGGAAAAACAAACTCTGATGCGAACACCAAAATTGTTTACTTTCTGTGCCTGACACTTGGCAAATCCTATGAAATTGAACTACTGATGGTAGTTTCCTCACTTCAAGCCCTGGAGTGTATCTGTAAACTTCTGAACACT
Organism: Agapornis canus; assembly: GCA_036873685.1. Lineage (NCBI taxonomy): Eukaryota > Metazoa > Chordata > Aves > Psittaciformes > Psittacidae > Agapornis > Agapornis canus. Next base: position 8,527 of record JBAFWW010054782.1, read on the forward strand.
AAAAATAATGGTACATAGAGAACAGATAGCCTCCAATGACCTAAAAAGCTATATAAACATTTATATGTAATCTATGTAGCAATGTGCCAGATGTTAAAGGGCAGTTTGTCAGTACTGGATAAAACTGCTTTAGTAATGAAAAGCAGGTCAATGGTAAAGATGCAAGCCCTTCTCTCCTAATCATACAAAGCAAATTGAGCCTTGAATTTATAATATACTTCTAAAAATCTCTTTTAAATTACCTATACAAACATTATCCTCTCATATTCTGAGTTTAGTAAAAAGAGGACAAAGAGAGACTATCTAATCTAAAGCAAATTATAAAGAAAAATAATACAGACACCATCATTTGAGGAAACATTTGCTTTGAACATCTGGGACAAAGAATCATTCTACGCCAAAGTACATCAAAGCACGCTACAGTAGTAGACAAAAGAATGAAAACCAAAGTTTGGTACCCTGTGTCACTGAGACAGTTCTGGAGGTACCTACATGACATTGAACATCTGAGACTGAATTTTCAATTTTAACTATTGAAACTAAGAGAGCTCAGCATATTCTGAAACATGTCTTTAATGCTTATTTTGAAAAACCTTACAACAAAAAGGCAACAAAACAATAACCAATCAAGAAATAAAAACCAACCTGAATTCATCAGTTTCCAAAGTTGATCTACCAAAGCTTCATTACATAAAGGGGACTCCATGTTCTTGGTAAAAGGTGGATTCTTAGTCAGCATATCCAGAATCTTATGCCTGAAAGAAAAAGAAAACATCTTTATCCAAATGAATACACTAAGAATACAAGGTCTGTTCAGTCTGCCATGTTCTTACAAGCTTATTCAACACAGGACCCTTATTCAAGACAGCATGTCTTCAAAAATTTTAACCAATGTTTTATGCTTGTAGCTCTTCCTTCTGTCCACAAGATGTATAGACTCAGATTTACTCATAAGCAAATAATAAAGTTTAAAGATAAAAACCAAGGTGCAAAGCAGCAGGACTTACTAGACATTATTTCTAACAGTTAGGTACAAAACTGTAGCCTACATTATGCTCTACTCTTTTGTAACAATTTTTTTTGCACACTGACTTTATAATTACAAAGAAGAAGCAAGTCTGGCCAATAAACCCCTTACCTACTGACACCAAAGAATTTTTAAACAATTTTAAATGTTTCTGACTGATGCAAAATGTCAGGGCCAAAACCAGTGATTTGCACATTTTTCTGTATAGGATCGCTGTCACCTCTGAAGTTACATTGGTGTACCGAGATATATGTTTGCTTACAGTATTTACACATTGAGATGAAAGTAGACACATTTTCCCCACTTTTTCTTTAAACTTGGCCTTGAAAACATGTTAGGAATGAGAATAATTATTTGTTCCATTACTTCTTATTTTCAGCATTTTCCCTGTATAGCCAAGCTTTTACTTTGCTGTCTTATGATTTGGACCAAAAATATATTACAGATATATTCCTTTCTTCTTTCTTTTGGAGGAGCCTTACACATTGCACTCAATTCAAAATTTAAACTCCTCTTCAAAAAGACACAAATAAAATTAAGTCTCCTTCCTAGACTGAAGCTAAACCTACTCTAATGAGTGCAAATGTACTTACTTTCATTAACAAAAATGACAGAAATAAAACACAGAACTGTTGATTGATGAAAACAAGCTGGAACAAGCAATCCTAGAAATTCCACCATATTTTCACATGTTATCCTTTCACCCCATCTACAGTCTAACAATTGCTTTACACTTTTTGCTGGCAAAACACTGTGTGCACTATGCCTCAACCTTTGTCTTTTCTAAGTAACACAAAGTCTTTTTGCTACATGCAACATAAGATCTCTTTATGATCAGGAAGGAATCTCTAACTTCAGACTTACACCACAGGGGCTGAACATAAAGAAGAAAAGTAATATAATTGAGAATAAGAAAAGAGTATATTAGTTTCTGAGGTGTGAACTGTTGAAACATCAAAGCACGTTTTGTGAAGAAGGAACTGTTCTGTGAAGAAAAAACTGTTCTGTGAAGAAATATTAAGCAGTTCAGCATTTGATCTGTTCTAGCAATTCCAGGCCAAGAATTTACTTAGCAGTTCCAGTGTTGGTAAAAATACTGGCTCTTTATTAACTCACTAACCTTATGTAGGGTACAGGATCATTCTGAACCATAGTAAGCAGCCACTGTAGTTCTTCATAGCTCCTATCAACTGCAAAGGAAAAGAAAATAAAATGCCTATAAATATGCATAAAATGGAAGGATTTTGATCAAGACAATCACAGGTTCCTGAATTTGAACACAGACAGCTTGAATCACTGCAACTAAAGAGGAATTCCATTAATTATATTGCGAATTCAAGTAAAAAGTGGTTTACACAGAAACAGAAACATGCACAAAACCCCTTCATGCCTCAGATGTTTGACAACCACCAACATGACTAACAGCAGGTAACTCTGCTGCTTGTGAGTGTTGACTGAGATCACAGAGTAAATTATCATCTTGATACCGTGTGCTTCCTGAAATGAACATATCCGCATATCATTTCAACTAGCAAAAGCATCCTATTTTCCATAGGTAAGAGAGAACCTAAAATTCTCATGTGTAGGAATCTGTGAAAGGTTATTATCTATAAATAGGACAGAAAGAGGACAACTAGAGGGCTTTCACAAAACTGAAGCAAACTCTTCTCAGTAGCCTTCCTTAGTTTTTTACATCCGTATACTTTGCAATTCAAATGGATTTTGAAGTCTACCAGCACATGCGTCTAGAAAATTGCTGCCTGTCACTGTTAGAAACAAAATCAGCTTGTTTAAAATTTAAATTAGATTAAAAAATTCCTTTGATTGTCCAAGTACCACTGCCAAACAGGAACCAAGACAGGCTATCAGCAACACCAGTTACACACCAGTTCAGATGCAGAAGTATTAGCTCACGTTCTGCACCACTTAAACCATTCTGGATGATACTACAATCTCAGATTTGACTTAAAAATCAAAGAAATTTTTGAGAAGTTATGCCTAGGACATAAATTTAAGAGATTAGTGACTGCCTGTCACTGTGCTCAAGTCCATACACAGCTGGTTTTACTGGCAGCTCCCTTTGGGACAGAAGGCAGCTAGAATACAGCATATAAAAATCATTTTCCATGTAAAAAAAATATTATTGTATATTGTATATAGTATTATGATTCACAATCATAAGCAAGCTGTGATTATTTTGACTGCTAACAAAAGGGATTTTGGAATGTTTTTTGATTAGAAAATGAAACCTTTAAGCTGACAGCATTGGATGACAGAACCAAGAAACACCATACTTTTGGTTAAAGGAAAGGGGGAAGGCTTTGCTTTTTAAAGTTATTTCTGCTTGAAATAAAGTACGTCTCTCCTGCTATTTGCCTTATAGTGTAAATGAGGCCTGAGAGACTTCGAAAGCTTTGCTATAATGCGTTTAACCTGCTCTTCAAGTTTACGAAGCAACTACAAAACATTTTGCGGAGCAAATGTCCACCTCACCAACCAGTTCAGTGCCCTCAGCAAGCTTGGTGAGGCTGCTTTCAATGCCATTGTCCAGATCATTTATGAAGATGTTCCCTTGGGGACCCCACTTGTGACAGGCTGCCAGCTTGAGCAAAGACCATTTATTGCCATCCTCTGAGCGCAGCCCATGACTCAATTTCCTACCCAACTCACAGACCACCCATTCTGTCTTTGTCTTGCCTGTTTGTCTAGGAGATGGCTATGGGAAAAGAAAGATGTGTGGATTTTCATACTTCTGGTAGACATAAAAACAAGTGATTGCTTTCTAAAGTAAAAATCCTCTTGATATTTTTCAGATTATAAGAGATGGTGCATCAATTCTCACTTACCACAAAACACTTCTGAGACCCTAAACATTCATGACACTTTAGAGCAGCTTGTTACCTCTTCTAAACACACAACTGCTCTGTTGTATACATATAGCTACTAATAGTCATACAACTTTCAGAAATGAACTTCAAAAAGTTAGTAAGCCCTGTTCACTTTGAGCAGTTTAGATCAACTGTCCAAGTCCTTATATGCTGCCTCAAGCATTTTACGGAGTTACCATGTCTCAAAAAAAGACTTACTTTTAAAGGCAAAGAAAACAACTTACTCAGTTCCATGGAGAGATTCTTTCTTTTGAAGTAACTTAAAAAAAGGGCAGTGCTATTCCTACCCTGAGAGCTCATAGAAAAACATGGGAGTTCCACAGTGCCCCAGAAAACACAGACTTTCCTTTTTATGGAAATTACAAAATCTGTCAACTTCCTTTACAAGAACTGCTAAAATGCCAGCTTTGGCACAAGCAAGAGGCATTTGATAGCTGCTGGTTTACAGCCAGTATGAACTGGAAACCAGGTAGCCAGGAACAATGAGAATCAGACCTCTTGGCAATACACAGCAAATCATTTCTCCTTCCAAGGCAAGGTTTAGGCTCAGCGAGACAAGCGCTGCTAACTTCTATATGGGTAGCTGAAGAAGTCAGTCAGGACACTAAGCTTCCAGATTTATCCGTCCATCAAAGACTTGCAGTCTAACAGCAGAAGCTCATGTGTTTAGTACTGGAAGGTTGTACCTGAGAAATGATATAATGACCACAGTTGGCTGTGTTGTGAACTGTAGTGACTTTATAGCAGATAGATATTTGCATCTGCTACATATGCATCAGAGAAAAAAGTATTTGGCAAGGGGCAAGTCAGTCAGGTACATGTCATGGTTTAAACCCAGCCACGCAGCTCATTCATTCATTCAACCCCCCCTTTCTTGCCCTCCCCTGCTTCCAGAGGGATGGGGAGGAAAATCAAAAGAATGCA